>CM077092.1:30259694-30489564 GCA_039513925.1 Platanthera zijinensis
CCCTACTCTGCGAATACGGGGTTGTACACAATCCCCGCTCTTTTTGAGGTTGGCACAAGCTCGGAAAGAAACATCCAACCCAACGTATTCGCTGAGTGGCCTTCTTGGGGGGTGAAAGTCACTTGGCCTCCCTACGGGGTCAACCTGTCATGCCAGCTAACGAGAGCCTGAGTGACGAGACAATCTCGGGGGAAGAAACATTTGGCCTCCCCGAGGGGTCAACCTGTCATGCCAGCTAATGGGAGCCTGGATGACGAGACCTCCTCGGGGTAAAAAGAAATGAGCATCCACGAGAGGTACGTCTGCCCTGCCAGCTAGTGGGAGCCTGGCAGCGGGACCGTCATCAGAGCAAAGGACTTGGGCTTCCACGAGAGGTACCACCGGCCCTGCCAGCTAGTGGAAGCCTGACAGCGGGACCGTCATCGGAGCAAAGGACTTGGGCTTCCACGAGAGGTACCACCGGCCCTGCCAGCTAGTGGGAGCCTGGCAGCGGGACCGGCATCGGAGCAAAGGATTTGGGCTTCCACAAGAGGTACCACAGGCCCTGCCAGCTAACGGGAGCCTGGCAGCGGGACCGTCATCGGAGCAAAGGACTTGGGCTTCCACGAGAGGTATCGCCGGCCCTGGTAGCTAGCGGGAGCCTGGCAGCGGGACCGTCATCGGAGCAAATGACTGCCCTGCCAGCTAGCGGGAGCCTGGCAGTGGAACCGTCATCGGAGCAAAGGACTTGGGCTTCCACGAGAGGTACCGCCGGCCCTGCCAGCTAGCAGGAGCCTGACAGCGGGACCGTCATCGGAGCAAAGGACTTGGGCTTCCACGAGAGGTACCGCCGGCCCTGCCAGCTAGCGGGAGCCTGGTAGCGTGACCGTCATCAGAGTAAAAGACTTAGGATTCCACGAGAGGTACCGTCGGACCTGCCAGCTAGCGAGAGCCTGGCATCAGGACCGTCATCGGAGTAAAGGACTTGGGCTTCCACGAGAAGTACCACAGGACCTGCCAGCTAGTGGGAGTCTGGCAGCGGGGCCGTCATTGGAGCAAAGGACTTGGGCTTCCACGAGAGGTACCACCGGCCCTGCCAGCTAGTGGGAGCCTGGCAGCGGGACCGTCATCGGAGCAAAGGACTTGGGCTTCCAAGAGAGGTACCACCGTCCCTGCCAGCTAGTAGGAGCCTGGCAGCGGGACCGTCATCGGAGCAAAGGACTTGGGCTTCCACGTGAGGTACCACCGGACCTGTCAGCTAGTGTGAGCCTGGCAGCAGGACCGTCATCGGAGCAAAGGACTTGGGCTTCCACGAGAGGTACCACCGGACCTGCCAGCTAGTGGGAGCCTGGCAGCGGGACCGTCATCAGTGCAAAGGACTTGGGCTTCCACGAGAGGTACCACCGGACCGGCCAGCTAGTGGGAACCTGGCAACGGGACCGTCATCGAAGCAAATGACTTGGGATTCCACGAGAGATACCACCGGACCCGTCAGCTAGTGGGAGCCTGGCAGCGGGACCGTCATCGGAGCAAAGGACTTGGGCTTCCAAGAGAGGTACCACCGGCCCTGCCAGCTAGTGGGAGCCTGGCAGCAGGACCGTCATCGGAGCAAAGGACTTGGGCTTCCACGAGAGGTACCACCGGAACTGTCAGCTAGTGGGAGCCTGGCAGCGGGACCGTCATCGAAGCAAAGGACTTGGGCTTCCACGAGAGGTACCACCGGCCCTGCCAGCTAGTGGGAGCCTGGTAGCGGACCGCCATCGGAGCAAAGGACTTGGGCTCCCCGAGGTACCCTTGACCCATCCAGCTAGTGAGAGCCTGGCATGAGGAGGTCCTCTCGGGGGGTGGGACTGGGCATGTCACCTAAGCTTTGTCAATTCCAACATCCTCAAACGGGGGAAAAAAGATGGGTTGCATGACACCCTCGACTCAGCTGGTCGAGGGCTGGACTCACTACAACATAAGAAAAATACAGGACTCCGTCGGGGCGAGGCTTCTTCAGGGGGTCTGGGCATGATGGTTGTCATCCTCCTCGGATACCTCCATCTGGCTCAGACTCTCCATGATCTTCTCCATCTCCTCTGTCTTGACCAACCAAGAGATGGTGTTGACGGCCGTGACATAACATTGCCTTTTCATCCTGGAGTCTCCATTGACTCTGACCTGGATCCCTCCGGAGCTGAACTCGAGGCACTGGTGGAACGAAGATGACACGCAGCGGAAAGCGCTGATGAGGGGCCTTCCGAAGATGTCGTTGTAGCTGCTCGGAGCGTCAACTATGACGAATCGACAGTTCCTTGACGTCCCTCCCAACTTTACTTGGAGTCCTACTCCGCCTTCCACGTCCTTCCTCTCCCCTGAAATCTGAACAGGGGTCCGTCCGAAGCCACCACTCTCCTTGGTTCTACCTTCATCTCGTCGAACGCCTTCTTGAAAATGACGTTGACGGAGCACCCATTGTCAACCAAGACACGGGAGACAGTGTAGCCCTCGATGGCTGTATTGATGACCAGCGCATCGCAGAACTGATCTTCATGGTCTTGCAGGTCCTTCACCGAGAAGGTGATCTTCTCTTCTGGGGGTGGTGTCTGGGATGTCGAAGCGACGCTCCGCCGGTACATTACATGGAGGCTCTCCTTCCGAGTGGCCTCGATTCCCACTCCACCGTGAATCACTGTTATACCTCCTCGGTGTCCTACATCGACCCAATCCTCGCACTGGCGGCTACTGTTGGGCAGGGCCTCTCGCCCCCCTCACTTCCAAGAACTCGAGGCAGGTAGTCGTGGCGTGACCTTCCTCCTGGTGGAAGTCACAGTACGGCACTGCTCCTCCTCCCCCCCCCCCCTTCGGCGGGTCTGGCGATCTCTCCTGTTGCCTTTTCCTCCTTTACCTATTGCCAAGGCTTGTTGTGGTGGGGGTAGGAGCTGTCTCGGGGCTTGCCTCTGGAAGTTGAGCCTCCCTTGGCCCCCGTGAAAGTTTCTCCCACTCTGGATGAGAGCTCTTCCTGGACCATGGGCAGGTCTTCCCTGCTGCCTCCAGCCTGGTTCCGGAACCTCCTGTCCCTGGAACCCCTGAGCTCTCTGCTCATCCCTTCTTCTTCCTTCCTGATGCCTTGAGCCACCTTGCTCCTTCGGCTCCGACTCTGTTAGCTTTGCCAGCTTTTTGAAGAATCTCGGGTTGGCCGCCTCCATGGCTATCTCCTCTGCCGCCCTTTCCATCAGCTCCTTGAAGGAAAGGGGGGCCTTTCGGGTCAAGCTCATCTTAAAGAACCCCTCACGCAACCCTACCGTGAACGCCATCTGGAGGGCATACCCCGGAATCTCCTGGATATCCAGGATCTCCTTCTGGAACCTGTCAATATAGTGGGCCGGCGACTCCTCGGCCCTCTGCCTTATCAGAAAGATGGACTCGGGACTCCTCTTCCTCTTCTTGGAGGTGGAGAAACGGAGCTAGAAGCTCCGGCTCAAGTCCTCGAACCCATAAATTGACCTCGGAGGGAGTTAATGAATTCAGTCCCTCGCCTTCTCCTTCAACGTGATCGCAAAGAGGCGACACTTGAAAGCATCCGTCATCGGCCTGATGGAGACGGCATCCTCGAACCACTGCAGGTGCTGGAAGGGGTCATCTTTCCCGGTATAGTAAGTCATGTCTGGCTCTCTGAACCCCTCGGGAACGGGAGCTGAGATGATCAGCTCGCTGAAGGGTGACCCCCTAAGGGGTGCTCTCGCCACCTCTACTCGCGCGACCTGCTAGCCTGGAGGGCTAGCACTCGCCGGGCTGGGGAACAGCTCCCGGCCGGGGAGGTATCGCTTGACCCCCTCTCCCATCCTCTCTTTCCCAGGTCGCCTACCTGGTGCACTTCCTTCTCCCCTTGCTGGGGTCATCTCGCCTGTGCCCGTGGGAGGCAGCTCGCCGAGACCGCTTTGGGTCAGCTCGCCGAGACCCCTGGGAGCCAGTCCCTGGGGGGTGGGGGTTGAGCTGTCAGCCCGAGGGGCAATACCTCTCAGCATCTCCATGATGCCTTTGATGGAAGTCATGAACTCCTCCCTTCCTACGAAGGGTCCGGGGTTGGGGAGCTTGCCGAGATCATCACCACCTCCCTGATCTCCAGCCATGGCACTCTCCCGAGATCTTCTGTGATGGTCACTCTCCACGCTCACCGCACCAAAATGTTGAAACCAAAAACTTGGTCTCTCGTGGAGTTCGGGGTCCCAAGAAAGGGGTGACCTCACACCTACTTCACTCAGGAGAACGTCACTGACCAAAGGCTCAGGAAACTAGGAACAGACCCTCGGCTCTAGCGTGGAGGTCCCACCACACACTCGGAAGGTCACAAAAGCACTTCCCCTCCCTCACCAATGGCTGAGCTGGGCACCTTGGAGAGCTCTCTCACTCAACCAAGAGAGAAACCAAGAGAGGAGGAAGCCAAGAAAACTCATCCCTCCAAAGGTACCCAAGGGGATCTATTTATAGTTTTCCAAGCCTGGTAACCAAAATGTCCAAAATACCCCCAATGCAAAAAGGCCTCGAGCCAATAGAAAACCTCCACACCGGGGGGTAAAGAGGTAAATCCACCCCAGGGGCGAAATGGTAAAAGCACGGCCAAAAGAGGTCCGGGAGGCCGAACCATGCTCCCCATCCCCTCCAGAGAAACCACCCGCCGGGGGAGAGCATCAGGCCGCAGGGCCTTGCTCGCCCGCAGGGCAGGCCGCCCGGGCGAGCAGCAGACCGCGGGGCCTGGCTCGCCCGCAGGGCAAGCCGACCAGGCGAGCACAGGCTGCGCCTGACTCGCCCGCAGGGCAGGCCGCCCGGGCGAGCACCAGGCCGCCCGGGCGAGCACTAGGCCGCCCGGGCGAGCACAGGCTACCCCTGTCTCGCCCGCAGGGCGGGCCGCCCGGGCGAGCACAGGCTACGCATGTCTCGCCCGCAGGGCAGGCCACCCGGGCGAGCACAGGCTATGTCTGTCTCGCCCGCAGGGCAGAACGCCCGGGCGAGCACCAGGCCGCAGGGCCTTGCTCGCCCGCATGGCAGGCCGCCCGGGCGAGCACCAGGCCGCGCCTGTCTCGCCGCTCTTACCTCGCACCAAGGCAAGCTGGGGGGGGCAGCCATCTTGCCACACCCACCCAAAAAAGGGACCGGGGGGAGGTAGATTTTTCCTCCCCCTACTAGTATAAAATACAGATTCACACTAAATTGGCCTCCAAGAGTACAAAACCCTCAAAAAACTTAAAAACTCAAAGCTAGTTCTGCGCCTGCCGAAGGGACCCTACTCTGCGAATACGGAGTTGTACACCCGGTACGCCTAGCGCGCCTAGGCGCGCGCCTTGATAACACAGTCGTGATCAAAGTGTAATGTAGAAGTTAGGAGAGCATAAGACTAATGCGGAAACAAAAGATTCGTTTGATAGGTTTGTTTGAGAAAAAGTATAGAAATAATATTGTCAAAATTACAAATGAATGCACAAGGAACACCATAACTTTTTTATCTTTGTTACTTGAGTTTTTTTGCCAAGGCGGTTGTTTATTGCTACAAGGATGGTGTTGTTGCGAGTCGTCATCATTTTCATAAAGTAATCCAAGAATTGCGACAATGTCGGACCTCCCTTGTCCATGAGAAGAGCTACCAGAAGGAGAGGGGAGTGGCGGGGAGTTGGTAGGAGCCTGACATTATTGCGGCCAGGCGGATCTGCCTATGCGGACACTAGGTCGGCTGACAGGAGCGTGATCGATTGATTAAAGCTGGAAGCGTAGATGAGTGACGAGGAGGATGCGGCAAGACAGGCGTACGTAAAAAAAGGCCAACCTGCCTGGTTGTCGTTGGCAAGGAACGGTGAAAAGTCGAGAAGGGTGGTTTCTCTAATACAAAGTTGATAGAGACCCCATTTGAGATCTCGTGTGTGGTCGTCTGGTAAAGAGATAGAATTCTTGGAGGAGAATGGAGTTCCCCTTCTTGGACCCACAAGAGCTTATCTCGGCGATGGAGGGGGGCTGGCAGAGAGGGAGGAGCAGGAGGCTCTGGCACTAGGGCAGGGAATACGGTTAAGGCAATTAGGGCAGAGTCAGGTTCAGCTGAATAGGAGGAAGAGAAAGAGAGAATAGAAGTTATATAAATTCTTGCAAAATCTCAACACACCACCCCAGCACCTCCACGATATAACCGGTGGGCACAAGAAAACCCAAAAATGACTCTTTTCACAAAATGCCTCCTCACTAAGATTAACAAAATAAGGTACAAACTAACCCACTCACGCAAATAAAAGACGAAACATAAAAAGACGATTTTGCGGAAATTATTTCTTGTGAAGTTGTACGTGATGTTGGTATGTGGCACTTCAGCGTGGGACAACAACAGATTTCTTCTTGGAATAAACAAACTTGATGCACAATTATTTTGAGTCAAACACAAGCGGTTTTAATTCCCTTGTGACACATGATGCCATGAAGACAATGCTTCACGTGAAACTTAACAAAATAATTTCCAATTTTCTTATTTTCTTTTTGGCACAAATTTTAGAATGTGTTTTCAAAAATAAAAAGTTGAAAACTTCAAATTAGAATAAAATTGGTGTAAGACCAAACCTATAGGAAAGGGTCAACTGGTGAGTAGAAGAAACAAGGCTAACCTAATCAAATTAAGGAATTATATCCTTGTCAACCCTACATTAATTTAACGCTAGACTAGGAAAACAATTTGAATGCAACATAAATAAATCCGCTAAATCAGTTTGAATGCGGGAAAATAAATGTGCAAATAAGTCTCTTAAATAAAAGAAAACGACAAACATAAATAAAATAAAATGCAAGTATAAAATAAATTTACGACTAGTTGGCGCATGTCTATCACTTTCTTAAGACTTTGTCATACTTCTTTAAGAGTACACCATCCATTTTCTTCTAAAGATTTCTTCCTACATCTTGATCCAAACCGTTAAACTACAAAGCCTCTCTAAAACATTCTAGACTAAATTGAAGACATTTACAAGAATGCTCGATCAAATAAGACATTTACAAGAATGCTCGGTCATACATAAGGAGAAAACCTACTAGACTCTCTAAAACATTCTAGACTAAATTGAAAACTTTTATAAGAATGCTCGATCAAATAAGACATTTACATCTTAAACTAGTCAAGATGAATGACTTAACATTCAAGTTATGATGGCCCAATTCAAACTACAAAGCAGAAGGCAACATGGGTGAATCAAATGATCAAAATATAATGCAAGGCAAGCATCATTCAAGATAATATTAATTGTGATGACTATTTGTAAAGATATACTACACTTCTTACAAATAGGTATAATTAATTGTGACATATATTTTGTGATAAAGACTAATTGAATAGTATTGTCATACATTTCTTTAATTAAACATTAATGAAACAAAACTTGAATATATATGAAGATGCAAAGCGAAGGACTACATGGGCATCTTAACAGCTTAACAAATAAAATTCATTCATACAATTGTATGTGTTAAAATCACAACAAGGTACAAAATAAAATTGTTTTTTTAATTATCAAAGCATGTTAATATCTCAACAAATAAAAATAATAAATTATTAAACAAAAAAGAAAAAATTTAGTACCATAATTTTTCCGATGTCACCCAAGCCAACATTTAATGTATCATACAAAATTTCTTTAAAATTTGGAGGATCGTTATCTTCATCATAATGAGATCCGACTTCCATGGTATGTGAGCCCCGCAAAAACTGCAATAATGGAATAATAAGCACGGAAAATGAAGCAATGTATGCAGTGCAAAAAGGGTACGAGGCATTTCAAATTTACTACCATAAAACTGTATTTAACATTTACCAACATCAAACCCTTAAATCAAGTCCAAACACTCAAGTTGTTTCGAACATCATCATAAACACCTTAAAACTCGTAAGTAGGAATATTTAATTGGGATACAATGCTTAGTTGGTATCTATCATGCTATATTCTTTGCCTTGGAGGATGTTGTAAGATACGAGGAATCTTTACAAACTTATAATCATGATGTAACCCAAGATTAGAGCTTCGAAAGTAAGTAGTTTGCGGTCGATTTTATCTTAAGCGGTGAACATTAGATTCCTTGAATAAATCTGGTAAATGTCAAATAGAACTTAGACGGCAGAGACTAGATTTGTTGGACTGAGCTGAGACGGGAGACACTAGATGTCGGCGGGATTGGATGTTGAGGGAGAGGTTGCCAAACTTCAAAGAAGCCTCCAGCGAAGGAGATTGGGCAGGATGAGACATCGGGAAGTAGAAGGGGAGTGGGCACAGAAGTCGCGCTAGAGAAATCGAAACAGAGAAGACTCATTTTTCTATTTCTATTCCAGCATGTCATTCATAGAGGGAGGGCTGGCTTTCTAATAGAAAACAAATATTAGGTATTTAGGTTTAAGTGGAAAAGAAATTTTAAAATAGGAGATTTTTTGAAGTACCCTAAAAGGATTTTTCAAAAGATTTTCCCACTTAGTAATTCTTGCCATAATTTAATTCTGAAAATATAATAAGCTTATTTTTTACTTCAGTATTAACTAATTTTGAATATGCTTTAATTTATTAATTTTTATTGTGTTCGTCTTAATTAACATGCTATATAATTTTGACCGATATTTTTATTAAGGGACTTATTAGACAATCGCACCAATAAGTCATAACAACGAGCCTGATCGTGGTGCGCGATACAAAATAAACAAGTGCAGGCGTGATAAAAATAGACGTGTGTTAAAATAAGGATATGCAGTTAAAATAAACACATATGAAAATGAGGCACAGGCTACACCAAATTCAAATCCCAGGTATTAAGGAATAAGGACAAGCCGGAATTGTTGTTATGTAAATCTGCCTAGAATAACGAGCATAAGTGCATAACTATCATCATCATTAACTCCAGATTAATATCACAATAAATTAGAGGAGAATCTAAACCACCAATTTGATATTAAAAAACCAAAAATAGCAAAGAGGGTATTCATGGGAGACAACCTGATACATATGGATTCCCCTATGCATAAGAAACTAGAAAAGCAAAAATTCATACTTGTTACTAGTAGATTTCTGAATAATGTAAAGATATCCAAGCGATTCATTCATTAAAATAGTAAGAGTATAGGAAACCTTCAAAGAGTAAGATTGAGTAGGTATGACATATGTCTCAAGTAAACTTATTATTCCACAAAAAGAATACAAAAAACACATTACTCACCCCTAGAAAAGGAATTAAATTCACGCCTAGAAAAGAAATTAAGTCCCACACGCAGAACCTAACGACACAGGATTGATGGGCGGCACTGCTTGGCGAAAGGGCGTTTAGGGACGGCATTGATGCAAGTGATCTCCGATGAAGGAGCAGCTGCAGATTGAGATGATGCATGCGACAATCCTGTCAGAGACCGAGCCCGGGTGAGTGCTTGTGTGGGTCAATCGGGGAGGACGTGCTAGAGGCGATGAGGCTTATGTTGAAGTCGTCGAAAAGGCGCGGGCTTGGCCCGATACGAAAGACGATCGTCGGCCCAATGCAGAAGCAACAACGAACGAAAGTTGCCTGGGCTTCTATGGAAGTAAAATTTTGTGCCGCTAGAGGAGATGCGTGAAGGATCAAATTGACGTGTGTCGGTGGACAAGGACCGATGGCTCCGATACCAAGATGTTAAGGGTCTACTCGAAGGTTGCCAGAGGTGTGACCGGAGGTGGAAATGACGGTAGCGAAGATACTACGAAGTCTTGACCGAGGTTGCCTAAGCGGTGCATGCTTGGGAGAGAGAGAGAGAGCTTCCAAGATCTCTTTTAGGGTTTGAGAAAATAGACTTCTTCATTCATACCAATACAAGACCCAATAAATCCTTTAAATAGGACTTATAACTACATTTTAATGGAAATATGAGACAGACTTGGACATGCGACTAAAAAGGACCTCATAAAAACACGACATAAATAACGTCACTATATAAGGGCGTGACTCTAGGACAAAATAAAAACATATTAAGAAATAATTAATAATAAATAATGTCATAAAAGGACCCATAATATAAAACTAACAAAATACAATTCTAGCATTCAAATGCATGTCTACTTGAAACTAGTTGATATGACGTGCATCTTTGCATTTTCAAAGTTGCTAAAGTTCACAACAAAATATTTGAATTGTTGTACCTGGTCCCGGGCGAGTGTGGGCCCAACCTGCCCCACTCACCCTCTTCTTGTCGAGTATTCATGGGCGAGTGCGAGCCATCCTTGCTTCACTCGCCCCTCACCCCACCTAGGCGAGTGCAGGAGGCTACCGAGCTCTCGCCCCTCTTGCTAGCTCGCCCGGGACTTGGACTGCTTGATTTGGTTGACCTGGCTCCTGTCGGTCCATCAAGTGTTGGAGGCTACGGCAGGCCAGCGGAGGTGGTATGGTAAAACTGTAGTATTGGACTGGGTGAGTGTCCCCCTGAGGCCTCTACTTGTGTGAGGGGGGGGGGGGTGAGTGCATGATGGAGCTGGCACTCGCCGCCTATCTCTGGTCCCGGACGAGTATGAGCCTAGCCTGCCCCACTTGCCCTCTTCTTACTGGGTATTCCTGGGCAAGTGGGAGCCCGCCTTGCTTCACTCGCCCCTCAAATATCCCACCACGCCTAGGCGAGTGCAGGAGGCTACCGAGGTCTCCCCCCATTTGCTAGCTCGTCCGGGGCTTGCACTGCAGCACCCCAAAAAGGAATAAGGGGTATCAGGCAAAGTAGTTAACCAGAGCTCGACGAAAAGCGTGTTGTCTAGTGTGATGGCCAGCTCAACGAACTCAGACTCCGTTCGACGACTTCTCTCCTGTTCGACGATTTGCGTTAAACGAATGTGGTCCCATTCGATGAAATGTCAAAATTAGATGTCACCTCGTGTCAAGTGGCTGGTGTGCGTGTTGAATCCAGAGACCTGACTTCACCTAGAGTTCGGATCTAGAGTTGCAGCTCACACCTACTCTTCCCGAATTCCTTCCTGGACGAGAGTCTCGAAAACTAGAAACAGACTGAAGGCTTCAGCTTGGAGGTCCCGCCTCTTACCCGAAAGAACTAGAAATTCTTCCCCTCCCAAGCCAGTGCTGAGCTAGGTGCCTTAGTGGAAGAAGAAGGGGTCAACAACCTTCTTCCAGGCACCTTATCGATCTATTTATAGGCCTCTGAGTTTGACCTACCAATAACCAAACTGAACTGACCTGAAATTACAAAAATACCCTGGGTTGGGTCTGCCAACAGCCAAACTCCGTTGTTCTGAAGGGTTATATGCATACCACCAAGGACAAAAGAGTAAAATCACCTGGGGCTAAAAAGGTAAAAATCGCCTTCCAACTGGACCGACACTCAACCAATCGTCGAACCGGCGCTAGGCCCATCGTCGAACCAGCGCTCGACGAGAACAACGTCTCGCGGGTGAGAGCTCCTCCCACTTCTGCCTCCTCTGGCCTCGCGAGTAAACCGTATCGCCGACTCCTCTCTCGCCTTGCGAGTGGCCCGCTCCCTGGGTCCCTCTCGCCTTGCGAGTGGCCCGCTCCATGGGTCCCTCACGCCTTGCAAGTGGCCCGATCCCTGGGTCCCTCTCGCCTTGCGAGTGGCCCGCTCCCTGGGTCCCTCTTGCCTAGTGAGTGGCCCTCTCCATGAGTCCCTCTCGCCTACTCCTTTCTTTTCCTTGAGCATTCTGCTCCCGCGGGTCCGAAGTTGTACACACAATCCCCGCTCTTTTTGAGGTTGCCTCAAGCTCGGAAAGAAAGTTCAACCGAGGCTTGCGTCATTAAAGTTCATTTATGAGGGAATCTTTGGGGGGGCCCTCTACCGGAGCCTATAAATATGATACCTACCCCGTGTAGAGAGTGCCCCCCTCTCTCACCTCTTCCTTCCTCTGCTCCATCGTAGTCATGTCTCATAGCCAGAGTTTCCGCGAACATCTCGCGATGGTGCGCAAACAAAACAAGGCCAACATGACCGCTCTGGCCCCGGCTTTGGTTCGCACCCCTGCTCCCTTAGCGTCATTGTCTCTCCCGAAGAAAGTAAAGACCGTTGGGCCCCCTTCTCGGTCAAGGAGCCCACTCCCGCCTCTTTGGAAATCCATACCCCTCATCCCTCGTCCCCTAGAGAGAGAGAGAGGTGAATCTTTGCTTTTGCCCCTATTTTTCCTTCACTCATCTTATTTACACGCTTCATGCTTCACCAGGAAGATCTCGTACCTCATCACCAACCAATAAACCCGTTGGATACTACTGTCATCCACCACCAAGACTTTGACTCGCCTCAGCCGTCTACCCCTCCGAATATTAAGAACAACTACCCTTCCCAGGTCGTCGGGACCTCTCGCAATCGGTAAATGAACTAGACCTTCCCTCTCGCTCCTCTGTGTCGCTCACCACTTCCAAGCCTCCCTGCGAGAACCCCTCTCATTCTGCCCTTTAGCTCCTTCATGCGCAGGCACCCTGATTGACTCGCCCGCAGAAGACTTCTCTGGGCAGCTCGTCGTCTCGCCTCCTCCTCACCCAGAAGAAATTAAAGATTATCTGGGAGACCCCATGGATCCAGTGGTGATGAAGCGTAGGATTGTCGAGATGTTTCGGAAATACATACGCATTATCCGCGAGATGGAACGGGACAAACAAGCTGCCGACAGGCGAATCGACTGGCTGGAAATTGAATGCGCTCACCTGTCCTCCGAGATTGACGAGACTGACTCTCAGGCAATTATAAACGAGATCGACCAGCAACTCCGTCTCGCGCGCCATGGTCTCGATGTCGTTCGCGCCTTTCACATCCCTAGTCGGCCCCCATGCGTGGGGTCTGGAGGGTGTTGGAAATGGCGCAAGAACTGAAAACCTTCCACCTTGTCTCGCCTATTTAATAGTCTCGCTCAATTGATTTTTTGTTCTTTTTCTGTTTACTATATTTTGTTTTTGTTTTTTGTTGTCTTGTTGGGAAAGCCCGCGCTGGGCTACGCGATTCGAGGCCAAGAGAGAGAACGTGAAACGTCGGCCGACTCTCCAACTTCCTCCATGCTTTTCCCGCCCATTTTCTGCAGTTACCATATCCACTATAAATATCCCCACCCCCAGACCGGAATGATACCCGCGCTCTTACCCCTGTCGTGTTTCAGATCTTGCTCTCTAGCTTCCTCCGTCTCGATTCTTGCTCTCGCCATTTCTTCTTCTCGCTTCTTGCTCTCGCCTTTTCTTCTTCTTGCTTCTTGCCTTGACTATCTCGTTGATAATGGGAAAGAAGAAGGCTGAAGAGGGCGAGGGGCACAGTCGGTGCGGGAGAAGATTCACTGACCACGACTTCCCCACCGGCAGGATCTCTGAAGAGGATTACAACCTCTTCGCCCGCGAGATACTGGTGGAGGGATTCGAATCGCGGCCCCCAAAGGTCGGTGAGGCGATCAACACCTTTTATCCCGGCGAGCTCGTCTTCCCTGTCTCGCACTTTGAGGCTGGGGTGAGACTTCCCCTCTAGACAGAGGTTAAACAGGTCCTGAAGTATTTCAGAGAAGTCCCCGCGCAACTAAATCCGAACGCCATCTCGGTTTTAGTCGCTTTCGCCAGCTACATACACCGGGAGCGCATCGAATTCAGCTTGACAGTCTTCCGTAAGCTGTTTATCTACCACGCCAACCATGATTGCGTCTCCTACTTCACTGCGCAAGGCCTCAAGGTATGCGAGACGCCTAACAAAAATCATCACTGCTTACCCGCTTCGTCTTCATCCGCGGGAATCTGGGGGGTGTCCCACTCGCACCCGTGTCGCCTGCCGAGATGTTCTACGTGTCTCCCCAGGTTGTCGGCACGGATAAGCTCCTCTATGACTTCTTTGTTGGAAAGAACTTCGAAGTCCATTTCCTGAGACGGGGCCTGGACTCGCTCCTTCCTGTGCTCCCTGGTGAAGCTATGCTCGTACTCTTTG
Organism: Platanthera zijinensis; assembly: GCA_039513925.1. Lineage (NCBI taxonomy): Eukaryota > Viridiplantae > Streptophyta > Magnoliopsida > Asparagales > Orchidaceae > Platanthera > Platanthera zijinensis. The sequence continues at coordinate 30,273,583 of CM077092.1, forward strand.
GTGTCGCGCATGTTAGTCCATCTCGCCTTCTAACCGTCAAGTTGTTTGTTTAGGGGGGAGGAATGTCCCAGTCCACCCCCCTTACAAGAGTAGCGTGAAGCCGCCCAAGGGTCTCTCCCTCGCCAGCATGGAGGCCGAGGCAGCGAAAGAATCCCTAGCTCCAGCCCTCAAGAAGAGACCCGCAGATGACGCCGCTCCCTCTCGGTCCAGCCCCAAGAAAAGGATTAAGAAAGTTGTGGCGTTCCCTAAAGGGAAAAAGAGAAGGCCCAGAAAGAGAAAAAGGAGATGTCGGGATCCTTGAGCCCCATCTCCGTAGGAGAATCTCAATCTCCTCGATCGCCTCCTCAACAGGCCGTCTCGCCTACCCGCAAGACGGCACTACTCGACCAGCCTGCCAACACTTCGATTCAACCGACCGGATCTCCATCTCGCGAAACCGCTTCCTCCAGTCGCCCAGACCCCTCCTCTCATCAAAATTTCAGCATGGGCCCTGTGGTACAAGATGTCATGGGTGACCCAGTTTTGCTGTGGGAGAAGGACGCGAACCGGGCATCGGTCTCCACCCTCCTTCCTTCATAGAAGGAGTAGGACCAACCCACTAGCCACGCCTTATCCTTGGCCTACGGCCTTTATGGTGGTCCAGAGGCGGATTCCGTCGAGAAGAAATCCTCGCGAGACCTCGTCCTGAAGACCTCTCACGCCCAACTGCGCGCCCTGGAGCTCTCGCACCGTATCTTGCGCTGCCTGGTTTTCAACAATAAAAAATGGAAGGACGCTGAGGAGGGCCTAGATGCAGAGCGCGAGAAGTTGGACGATCTCAAAAAGAGGTTGGACGTTGCTGAAGCCCTTTTCGCAAAGGCCCGGGGTGGTGTGGTAAGACTTAATCTTACCCTTGGTCAGTTTATCTCGCGTGCGTTCCTTGCTAACTGATGAGCGTCCCGCAGGATGCCGAGACGGCGGAACGAATGCGCTTGTGCATAGCGGCCCTGGAGGAGGAGAACAAAGATTTGAAGGCCTAGAACGCCCACCTTCGGGACAGCGCTCTGTCCTCCTCTCACCCAGCACCCCTCCAGGCTCCTCCTCCTCATTATTCCTATGAAGAGGTCGAAGAGCTCTGCCAAGATGCCAACATTAAGACGGCCGAGCTCATTCTAAAAATGATGGAGCTGGGGGTCGTCAAAGAAAACTCTGAAACTGTCACCGCTCGCGATCTCGTGACATACCTCTACGGCGAGGAGGGCGAGGACTCATCTTCCAGCGAGGAAGAGTGAAGAAACGCTGGCGGGATCTGGGGCTCCTCCACTCCTCCTTTTGTTTCTCTGCAATATTTACTTAGTCTTTTTTGTGATCAGTCTTGGAAGCATATTCTTTCATAAGAGAGCACCCCCTCTTTTTTTTTTGTAATGAATTATTATATGACTAAATGTATAAACTTTTTGCCATGTCCTCTAGCTTTTCCTTTCTTTTTATTTTACTTTGCTTTATTTCATTTACTGCGAGACGACCCGCTAATTTGCTTACGTTTGCGAGATGGGGTTATTCCTCGTCTCGCCACCTCGTTGAGAATTGGCTTTGTTCAAAGAACGAGTCATTAGACTTCCCCCACCACTTTTGTGTGATACCAACTAACTTCTCCCTCGCGTCTCGCCTCAAGGCTCCTCCGACGCGAGTTGCCTCCAGGGATCAATCTACTCCCATATTAGGCAGGGCCTTCCCTCCCTCACGAGTGCCCACTCGCCATAGGAAAGACCTTCACCCGGGGCACCTGCTGGGAATGCCTCTTCACTTGCACTACTCCAATCCTTTCCTCCCACATTTCTCTATTTTCTTTGAACTTTCCACATTTGCTTACTAGTGTGGATGTTTCTTTAAGAGATCTCACCGCTTACTCCACCATCGAGCTTGCCCACAACCCTGCTAGCTTGATGAGAGTCCGGCCAGCGGGTCTTCTCGGGGTCTTGCCATTCATCCTGCCGCCGAGTGAGCCTACGGTCCTGCCAGCTTGATGAGAGTCTGGTTAGCAGGTCTTCTCAGGATCTTGCCATTCATCCTGCCACCGAGTGAGCCTACAGTCCTGCCAGCTTGATAAAAGCCTGGTCAGCGGGTCTTCTCAAGGCCTTGTCATTCATCCTGCCATCGAGTGAGCCTACAGTCCTGCCAGCTTGATGAGAGCCTGGTCAGCGGATCTTCTCGGGGCCTTGTCATTCATCCTGCCACCAAGTGAGCCTACTGTACTGTCAGCTTGATGAGAGCCTGGTTAGTGGGTCTTCTCTGGGCCTATCCATTCAACCTGCCACCAAGTGAGTCTACAGTCATGCTAGCTTGATGAGAGCCTGGTCAGCAGATCTTCTCGGGGCCTTGCAATTCATCCTGCCACCGAGTGAGTCTACAGTCCTGCCAGCTTGATGAGAGCCTGGTCAGCGGGTCTTCTCGAGGCCTTGCCATTCATCCCGTCACCGAGTGAGCCTACAGTCCTGTCAGCTTGATGATAGCCTGGTTAGCGGGTCTTTTCGGGGCCTTACCATTCATTCTGCAACCGAGTGAGCCTACAGTCCTGCCAGCTTGATGAGAGCCTGGTCAGCGGATCTTTTCGAGGCCTTGCCATTCTGTTGGGTATTGCATCCATAATAACCCAGATTTGCATGAAGTCACCCTTGAACTAAGATGAATTAAGTTGTATTTGATCTTCTATTTTAGTTATGTGTTTGCAGGTTCTATTGCTAAGTGTATACAAATGTCAGTCTACAATGGGTCAAAAACACAGGACCATACAATGTAATCCCTCATTGTGTGATCCAAGGTGTTGACTCATGTGTAGCCTCTCTATTGGGATGCACTTCATATTCAAGCACTTGGACTAATAGATGAAGAGTTGGTGATGATTGGATTCAAGAAGGAAAAATTTTCTAAAGTCAGAAATTTTCTAAGTATTTTACTCGAGTATACTGTTAGTACTCGAGTAGAAGAAGTAGAAGCACTCGAGACGTCAACTTATTACTCGAGTACAGGAATTGGTTCTCGAGTATTACTATTCTAGTTCTCGAGTAACCAGGTCCAATACTCGAGTGGACTTTGCTTCTACCACTTGAGTGTTCAGGATTTTAACTCAGAAAATTTCTTAGTACTCAAGTAGTCATCTAGTACTCGAGTAGTTGATAGTATGTCTCGAGTGGACTTTACTTCTACCTCTCGAGTGTTCAGGATTTTAACTCAGAAAATTTTTAAGTATAGTACTCGAGTAGTCATCTAGTACTCGAGTAGTTAATAGTATATCTCGAGTGACAGAAAATTTTCTCTCAGAAATTTTCTAAGTCTTGGTTCTCGAGAAATCCTATTTTACTTCTCGAGTGGATTCTCAGTTCTCGAGTAATTCTATTCCGCTCGAGTAATGATTTTATCCATCTCGAGTATTTTTGTTAAACTTCTCGAGTAATCTTCCCTATCCACTCAAGTAAAAGCTTCATTACTCGAGTAGTTCTACTTCACTCGAGAAATGCAGTTCGGTTTTGCAGAAATTTCGCTAAGTCCAGATTTGTCGGGATTTTCAAATGACATGACGTGATTGGACCAAGTGTACGTCATTAAGGATAATTATGACCGTTAGGGAGATCTTATATAAGGTCTTGTCAAACCGACTAACCCTAACAAGCTGTCAATTTTTATTCTAAGTAATTTTTGAATCTCATTCTCTCTCTCCAAAAACGGAAGCCACTGCCGCCGATCTTCTTCGTGCAAGCGCTAGGGTTTTCGATCCAAAGATTCAGATCAAGAGTGACTTCCAGATCGAGATTATTGTTCGTTCTTCGTCATCTCTCAGATTGGGTGAAGTCAAAGGAAATTTTTAGATCTAATTCTTGCCGAGTTTCTTCTTCAACATTTCTGATAGAGCCGCATAGATAAAAGAAGAGGATCTAGGCCGACAGATTCAAGATCTGAGGATTATTGTTTGTATTTTCAATTACTCTCAATTTAATTCTTGTAGGAGATTTCTCTCCGAGTTGTAGGAAGTTTTATCTTCCGAGTGTATATCCGTTTGGATCGAGTTTGTAGGAACTTTATTCCGAGACGTAGGATTGGTTTTCAATCCGAAATAGTGAAGTAGCCGAGTCTAGTGGTTTGCTAGATCGGTGAGGTAAAGTGGATGTACCCAAGGTTGGGTAACCACTATAAATCTTTTGTCGTCTGTGATTGCTTGGATTGATTATTGTGTGCATAGTTCTCAAATTTTTATTCCGCAAAAAGACGCACGCTCACCTATTCACCCCCATCTAGGTGATTTAGGTAGACAACTAAATATTTTCAATTGGTATCAGAGGGAGGTTAATCACTAAAAGATTAACACCTTGATCAGATCCGTCTCTAGTTGTCTCTTGAGATTTTTCCAAGCATGGATAAGGCTAAAGATTTTGTTAAGCTTCCATTGTGCACCAAGAATAACTTTCCCATGTGGAAAGAAAGAATTAGATTTTTCATGGAAGCTGTGGATCATAGGATCTTCATGATCGTTGAAGAAAGATCTTACATTCCAATGACTGTCTCCACAATAAATCATATCAAGAAAGTTCCAAAGAAATTAATGGATCTAGACAAAGACGAGATTGCACTTGTGTCTTTAGACAAGAAGGCCAAAAATATAATAGCAAGTGCAGTCGATGACTCAATGTTGCAGAACTTCATCCATTGTCAGTCTGCTAAGGAGATGTGGCAGTCTCTCGTCACTTATATTTGTATACCTGACGGACATGGCATTGAGTTTTCCTGCGTGCTGGTCCAGGGTCTCTCCATCCTACATGCGCATGACGTCGAAGTCATTCTTCAACGTCTGTAGCCATGCGTTCTTGACGAGGTCCGCGCCAATGAACCTTGTCTTGAGACAATCCCAAACCTCTTTCGTCGTTCTCTTCCTTGTCACTTGCATCAAGAGGTCCTCCGGGAGAGCTTGGAGAAGATGCGACCTCGCCTTCTTCTCCTTTCTCGTGTCGACGGCCACTCCGTCCGCCGGCTCGATTGCTTCCCAGACGCCTTGATCATCCATCATTGCTTGGACCCGAATCACCCAACTTGTGTAGTTTGTCGCCGTCAGTTGCGGGTAGTGGAACGACCCACCGCCGGTTTCCCGCACCGCCTCGACTTGAGGAACGATCGACATCCTCGCCTCTGATACCAGATGAAGATTAAGAACTACTAGGAAAAAATACACTTGGTGATTTTGGCCAAGGAATAGAAAACAGAGAGGTAATTTTGGATGTAAATAAACTCCAATCGGATGATCTTCTCTACTCCATTCAACTGAATATATAGCTTACAAAAAAAATAACTGAGCTAGCTAAGAAAAGAAAACTCCTAAATACATTTATTGGGCTCTTATTAAATACAGAAAAACTGAAACTAACTCTCAAAAACGTAAGAAACGTCAGCCACCAAGGATTAAATTTCCAACAGTATATATATGAATAAAAATTTTAACTATAATACTCCAAGCAAAATAAGTGCTTAAACATGTGGTTACATTTCCATTTTTGGAATAAATAGTAGCAGCAGAAGTGATTATTTTGATAAACATGTGCTTAATAATATGCATAAACATGTGTTTATTAATGCAGAAGAAGAATTTCCTGCCTGCAGTGAGCATTGCACCTACATGAAGCTGTCTTTTTACACAACTGTGCAGCTTCTGCATGCACAATTACAGCTATCCATACAATTACAGCTTCTTCCTCTCTAAAGTGCAGGGTCGAGGTAAAACTCTCGGCAGACGAAGCTTCTTCCTCGCCAAAGTGCAGGGTGGAGGCCGAACTCATAGCGTCTGCCGTCTCAGGCTTCCGGGAGAAAAGATACGTCCGACGGGGTTCATTCTTTGCGGTATGGGTAGAACGGCAGGCGTCTGCCGTCACAGACTCACGGGCTTGCGGGAGAAAAAAGAGGACTGCGAGAGGGAGCCGTCGGGAGGTAGGGTTTCAGAATTTCATTTCAGCCCTATTTTCGTGTATTTGTAAGTGTTGTTTGGGTTCAGCGGTTCAGCCAAGTTTAGGTTCAGCCAAATTTCGGTTCAGCCTGTTTTAGATGATTGTTTGTGACAAATATCTATAAAAATGAAATTTTATCTTTATATACTAGGTTTTTTTTTAAATTAAAAGTACAATAATATTGGCAATATATTGTTCGATAAATATATTATTTCCAATCCCTGAGAACAGATGCTAAAACTAAAACTTTAATTCCCTAAAAGCACCTCAAGGAAGCTGCCCACAAAGAACAGGTAGCCAAAAAGGATTTCATGGGCCGGACTAACCCAGAAAAAACAACTAAACAACTAACCCATAAAAAACGATGTGAGGACAACTAACCCATAAAAAACAACTAAACAATTAACCCATAAAAAATAACTGAACCAGAACACAGAAACTGACCACAACCAACCCATAGACTACTAAACAAGCTGCATTCAGTAATAAGCCATAAAAAACAGAGTGCATGAACTAAACCAGAAACTGACCACAGTGAAAAAAATTAATGTGCTGTTCCTGGGCCAGAAATTTATATGCTGTGTCTGGGAAACTCATTCAGAAAAATTTAGGCAACTTACTACCGCGAGAATGAGGTATTTTGGTGTCTTGGGGTCGCTGACCGTGAGGAGGTTGCCGGGAAGAGGAGTTTGCCGGCAGGAGGAGCTGTCGAGGAGGAGAATCGTCGATGGAGTCTGGCGTGTGGAGGTTTAGGCAGAGAAAAAGGGAAGTTAGGAAGACGATGGGGCTCTGACTGTGAGAAGGTTGCCGGAATGAGGAGTTTGCCGGTAGCAGGAGCTGTTGAGGAGGAGAAGTTCTGCTGCGGAGGAGGAGTAGTAGTAGTTCTGCTGTGGAGGAGAGTTGAGGCGGGGCTCCCTCTTTCCCTTGGAGGAGAGGATGGGTTATACACCCATCATTCGGCCGGTGGCAGTCGAGGCGGGATGAGTCACGTGCCGGCGTCTGGCGGGAGGAGTCAGCTTTCGGCTGCTGTCGTGCTGCTGTGGTGCTGCTGTGGTGCTGCTGTCGTGAAGGGGAAAAAGGGGTAGTCGCGCTGCTGTCGTGGAGGGGAAAGGATATAATGAGAAAAAAATTAAAGTTTGGGCAGGAGGATGGCCGGAAGCAATGATGAGAAGTTTTGGCTTAGCATGAAAAACATTTTAAGGCTTTGACGGGAGCCGGGAGCCGGGAGCCGGGAGCCGGGAGCCGGGAGCCGGGAGGGACGGCTGTATTTTTGTATTAAGAAAAAAACTTAACATTAAGGAGGAGGGATGGCCGGTAGGACCGGATCCGGATCCCCTGGAGTTCAAATAATGAACTCCAGGGGTGGAGTTCTGATTTTGCGAATAAATGGGGCGGAATCAGAAAAATTGGTTAACATGAAAGTTGTAGATATCCCCAAGACGAATAACTTTCATGTTGAACATTTTTTGATTTGAAGTCGTTTAGACCCTCGATTTGGGCTCCGAAAAAATTCTGTCCGAAAATAATTAATTTAATTATTTTCGGATAGAATTTTTTCGGAGCCCAAATCGAGGGTCTAAACGACTTCAAATCAAAAAATGTTCAACATGAAAGTTATTCGTCTCGGGGATATCTACAACTTTCATGTTAACCAATTTTTCTGATTCCGCCCCATTTATTCGCAAAATCAGAACTCCACCCCCTGGAGTTCATTATTTGAACTCCAGGGGATCCGGATCCGGTAGGACCGTAGGAGTTGTATTTTCGTATTAATAAAAAATTAATATGCCGGTAGCAATAGGTTTTGCCCTTATGCCTTCGTGAGTTGTGTGCTTATGCAATGATCAAAATGTCCAATCATTTCGCATAAATAAAAAAGGGCGCTGCTATTCGCACCGCAGTTTGGGTTATTGGCACCACACTTTCTCCTAGTCTTTCGTGTCTTTTGAAAATAGATCTTGTACATCCACTTTTAAAAAAAGTGTTCAACACAAAAGTTTTAGATCTCGACGAGATCTACAACTTTCTTGTTGAACACTTTTCCTAAAAATGCATGTACAAGACGTATTTTGGATATACGCCCAGATTTTGCGCTTTTTTGAAATACGTCTTGCACATGCATTTTTAGAAAAAGTGTTCAACACGAAAGTTTTAGATCTCGACGAGATCTACAACTTTCGTGTTGAACACTTTTCCTAAAAATGCATGTACAAGACGTATTTTTAAAAGACACCAAAAATTAGGAGAAAGTGCGGTGTGAATAGCCAAAACTGCGGTGCGGATAGCAGCGCCCATAAAAAATTAATGTGTTGTCTTTATGTAATGACCCAAAAGTCTAAACATGGTAATGAGGAGAAGTTTTGTTTACACTATGGGGTTTGAACTCTTTCCTTATATAATAAAGATAATAAAGGTCATTGTTATTAGCACTACAGTTTTGACTAGTCGCACAACGTTTTCTCCTAATTTCTCACGCCTTTCGAAAATATGTCTTGTACATGCATATTTAGGAAAAGTGTTCAACAACTTTCGTGTTGAACATTTTTCCTAAAAATGCATGTACAAGGCGTACTTTGGAAAATACATCTAGATTTTGCGTCTTTTAGAAATACGCATTGTACATGCATTTTTAGAAAAAGTGTTCAACACGAAAGTTGTAGATCTCGTCGGATTCAGCAGACCATCGCAGGGATCCGCAAGTTGTCACCTCTGCCGTTGTAGAGATCTGCAAGGAGGTGTAAGTCATCAGATCTGTTATTTTTTTCTAACTGGAAAAGCACGATGCAGAGATCTGGAAGGAGGAAAGATCCTTCTGTGCAGGCCGATCAACTCCAATTTCGATTAGATCCGCTGCCCGTTTTTTGCTTTAGGAAGTTGTGCCTCTGTGAATGGTTCTGAAGGTTCAGATTGGTTCTGAAGGTTCATTCCTCCTACAACATAGGTTTTTGAGCAAGAATTTTTGAGAATTTCTGGGTTGCTGTCTTCTGATTTCGTGTGCCTAGGAGATTGTACCTGTGAAGAGTCCTAGCCGAATTTTGATTGTGTTGCTAATTGGATCTAGCATTTCGCGATTGTGGTTAGCCAGAGAGCAGCAAACATAAATACAGGACTGGATCTGAAGACACTGGGTCGTCTCCGTACGGATCAGGTGACTTCTAACTTATTTTTCTGTTCAAGCTAAATTGAGATATCGAGGTGTAGCTCACTCGATATTGTGGAGCTTCAGTCGTTCGCTCCCTCTGATTTCCAAGTTTGGAAATTGCACGTCAAGCTAGGGATGAAAGAATGTGATATTTTCTACACAGTTCTGAGCGATTACGCCACTACCCGAGAGGATGTGGACATATTTCTATGGGGAAAAGGCGATGTTTTATGCAGGGACTACCTCCGAAGATCCTTATGTCCTCGTCTCGCCATGACCTACAGTGGCTGTAAGACTGCAAAGGAGCTCTGGGATCGCTTGAATGCGCGCTTCCAAGAGGATGATAGATCGTTGAGAATTCCTCTTAGCGAGCAATTCTTTAACTTCAAATTTGATGCAAACTCTTCAATCACCTCCCAAATTGTAGAACTGGAAAAACTGCGTCTCAAGCTGGCGGACGAACAGTCCGTAATATCTGATAGTCTCTTTGTGAATCTGATTCTGCACAAGCTGCCTCCTGGGTTGTTCACATTCCGACTGGAGGAGGAGACCACTCTAGATGAACTCAAGAGACTCATCCGCCTCGAGGATCAAAACAATGGACATCTGCCGGTCGACGACCCGGATCCCAGGCCATTCGTGGCTATGGTCGGGAGTAGTCACCGCAGTACATCCTTAGAGTGGTGGCTGGATAGCGGTGCTACCTGTCATGTCACTAATGACAGAGGACTTCTCTCAGAGGTCGTGGCAGTCGAGGAGAAGGTAGAAAATTGCAATGGAGGAGAGACCGCTGTCACTCATGCTGGGACAGCTGAGCTGGTCTTCTCTTCAGGTAAAACTTTAATTTTGAATAATGTTAAAGTAGTTCCATCTATAACTAAAAATCTGATTTCCATTAGCTTATTAGATAAGGCTGGGATGTCCTTCACGACTCAAAACGATAGAATGACCTTAATGGTCAATTCACATTATTTTGGGTGTGCGTACATGATCAACGGAATGTACAGACTTAGCCTAAATAACGATAGCATTAACCAAGTGAGTTCTAATCTTATTGATCTGAAGTTGTTACATAACAGACTAGGACATGTGAACTATAGGAAAATGCTAGATCTTTCTAATAGTCAAAATATTCCTTTAGATCTGTCTATTCGATTTGACAAGTGTGAGGTGTGTGTGCAAACCAAAATCACTAGAACACCTTTCAAGTCGGTGTCTAGGAGCACACAACTCCTAGAATTGATACATTCAGACCTTTGTGATTTCTGAAGTCATATCACTAGAGGGGGAAAAAAGTATCTAATTACCTTAATAGACGATTTTTCGAGATATTGTCATGTGTATTTGTTGAGATCGAAAGATGAGGCCTTTGAGACTTTTACAATTTTTAAGTCTCGTGTGAAAAATCAGTTGAATCTTAAAATTAAGAGACTTAGAAGTGATTGATGAGGAGAATACACTACAGTTGAGTTTAAGGAATTTTGTGTCTATGAGGGCATAATCCTTGAAACCACAGCTCCTTACTCACCCCAGTCTAATGGCGTTGCTGAGCGTAAAAATAGAACTTTAACAGAAATGTTGAATTCTATACTCCTAACAGCTGGCATGCCTAATTCATTTTGGGGAGAAGCAGTGCTTACTGCGAATCACGTTCTAAATAGAGTGCCTCACTCCAAGCTCATTTTTATCCCATATGAGCTGTGGCATGGTCATCCTTGTAGATATGACACTCTAAAGACTTGGGGATGTATCGCTTATGTGCGGTTACAAGACCTTAAGAGACCTAAGGTGGGACCTAGAACAACATGTGTTTACCTAGGTAGTGCAGAATATAGTGCAGCTGACAGGTTTCTGGATCTATCCACTAATACAGTGATAGAGTCTAGAGATGTTATTTTCTTTAAACACAAATTTATCAAAGATCATGGCTTAACCGTCTCCGGGTCTACTGACGTGATTGTAGAATCCACTGTAGAACCTGAAGCTGGCCCCTCTAGCACTATTCCCCAACCTCTAGAGGTAGAACTATTCCCGTTAGAGCGTCTACAAGAGATAGAATCCCTAAGAACTTTGGTGAGAATTTCGTCACCTATCACTTAGAGGATGATCCATTCTCCTATCAGGAAGCAATAAGATCTAAAGATTCATTGATGTGGGCAAAAGCCATCGACGATGAGATGGACTCGCTGCTACAAAATAACTTTTGACATCCAGTTGACCTGCCGAAAGGAGCAAAAATCCTAGGATGCAAGTGAGTGCTGAAGAAGAAATTACATAGTGATGGGTCTATAGCCAGGTATAAAGCGCGTCTAGTAGCTAAAGGCTATAAGCAACAAGGGAGAATAGACTATTTTGACATGTATTCACTTGTGTGTCACCTATCGACTATTAGAATTTTTCTAGCTTTAGCGTATATCAAAAACTTCATAGTTCATCAGATGGATGTGAAGACAGCCAGCCTTCTTGAACGGAGAGCTTGATGAAGAGATCTATATGGCAGAACCTGAAGGTTATGTTCATAAAGATCTAAAAGACAAAGTGTACAAACTAAATAAATCAATCTATGGGCTTAATCAAGCGCCTAAGATGTGGCACATGAAGTTTGATCAAGTGGTAAAGAGAGTTGGATTTCAGTCCAGTCTTTCAGACAAGTGTCTCTATCACCGCTCATTGTCCAATCAAACAGTCATCACATGTCTATTAGGCCTGCAAGCGGTTCGGTTTGGGTCGGTTTGGACCCAAACCGAAACCGAACCGACATGCCTCGGTTTTTGGCTTGTCCAAACCGACCCGAACCGAATCCGGTCGGTTCGGTTCAAAGTCGGTTCGGTTTTCAATCGGTTTTTTTCGGTTCGGTGTCGGTTCTTTGTGAACAAACATATAATAGTTAATATTAAACCCATCTTTTTTATTTGTTTTAATTTTTTTTGCTCATGTAAGAATTAGGATAAAGTATAAGGCAATGATAGATTGATTTAATGTATAAGTCAATGATAGATTGATTTAATGAATTTAAATGACTTAGTAATCACCTACTTGATATGGGTGTCTGTTTTATTTAAACCCAATTTATTGTGACAGCAAAAGTATCATTGATACAACCATCAATTCATTTGTTCAAAAATGTGTCAAACACATCGGGTAGATAAGTAGATTGTCATCTGGTATGACAGAAACATGCAGCTAAACACATTGCCCTTTTGTTATCAAGTAAAGTTTTTTTCAATTAAAGTTTTTCTTTTTCAAGCTGAATACAGCTACAGATCAATTGAATACAAGCTGAATACAGCTACAAAATAACAGCATCATGGGCAAAAATATATCATATTGAAATCAATTGTAAATATATGAAAATACTAACCTTTGATTGTGGTCCGTAGACCTTAATGGAGTGCTTAAGTATATTAATATGCTTAACGCTTATACATGTTTGATCTGTTATGCAAAAGTATATTAATATGCTTAAGTAAAATTAGTTAAACACTTAAACTTTAAAATATGTTAAACAAAAAATTCGGTTCGGTTCGGTTTTATCGGTTTTCACAACCTGAAAACCGACCCGAACCGATAGTCCTTCGGTTTTCAAAAGCTCCAGACCGAACCGACACCGGACCGGGCGGTTCGGTTTCAAAATCGGTGCGGTTTGGTCGGTTTGATCGGTTTAGTCGGTTTTCGGTTTTCACTCCTCACCCCTAATGTCTATATGTGGATGACATGTTGATTCTGGGTTCGGATCTTGCTGCAGTGAGGGATGTCAAATCCACTCTCGCAGAAGCTTTTGACATGAAGGACCTTGGTCCTGTGGATACTCTGTTAGGTATGAAAGTTAGAGTTGACAAGGGTAGGTAACCCTTAGTCAGGCTCATTATATAGAGCAACTACTTTCTACCTAGGGATATAAAGACTGTAGGCCAGTTGAGACACCGTTTGATCACAATGTTAAGTTGAGTCCTAACGAAGGGACCAACATTGATCAATTAAAATATTCTAAAATAATTGGCAGTCTCATGTACGTCATAAGTTACACTAGACCAGACATTGTCTTCACGGTTGGCATGCTGAGTCGCTTTACCAGTAGTCCAGGCAAAAAGCATTGGGATGCCCTAGATAAGCTGATGAGATACTTGAGAGGTACCAAAGATCATGTCGTGTGCTATACTGTTTATCCTCCTGCTGTGGATGGATTCTCTGATGCCTCGTGGTGTTCATAAATTGGGAACAACAAGTCTACCAGTGGATATATATTCACTTTGGGTGGAGCTGCTATTACTTGGAAATCCAAAAGACAGACTTGTATAGCCTTGTCGTATATGGAAGCCGAGTTGTTTGTCTTAGCTTCAGCTGGTGAAGAGGTAGATTGGATCAGAAACCTGATTCTAGACATACACTTGTCTAGGTTACAAGTCAACTCGTTGAGCTTGTATTGTGATAATCAAGCAGCAGCTCAAGTTGCAAAGAATGCTCTTTATAACACTAAGAGGAGACATGTACGACTGAGACATGCCTTGTTAAATTATCTAAAAGAACAATGAATTATCACTTTGATCGATGTGCGTTCGAAGGATAATCTGGCTGATCCATTGACGAAAGGAATGCCCAAAGACAGATTAATCAAAACAATGAGGGAAATGAGACTAAAAGCGATTTAGTTCGGCCTTAGGTCAAGACTAGGCGACTTAGCTCATCCTTTGTCCGAATGTTTTGATTAGTCAGATTTCCTTTGTCAAACAAGCATGTTATGCTCCGTTGATGCTCTTGGTTGCTGAATACGGATCTGGTAAGTTGTTTCATTCCAAATCTGATGCTAACAACTTCATCTAGATTCGACTATCTTGTCTTGGAGGAGAATGTTATCCAAACTTGATAACACGATCTGACTTGGTTGGACTTTTCTCTTGTTGATTGGTTCCATTCCAAACTTGATGAGTTCCAGTCAACTCTAGAAGAGCAGTAACCATGACATTCCATTTAGGAACACAGATATAGTTGTTGCGCCCAGAAGTCAGTAAATCGTTTCATTTGGAAACAGATAACTGATTCTGTGGTTAATCTATAATACTCTATAGAAGCGTCCTCCCAGCCAACACTAATAATAATGGAAATGATAATACTAAGTTCTTTTAGTAGAACTAGATATTCGTATATTTCTAAGGTTTGAATTCATTCTAAAATGAAATTTTCTGTTGGAAATTATAGGGGCTGCTGATCTAGGAGGAGCATTGGTAGACTGGGATCATGATGATCTTCTGGATAATGACAGTTAGAGTATGGTTAGAATTCTTTCTGGTATCTCTGTTTTAGAGCAATGTTTAGCTCTTCTTTTTCTTTCACCTGTTTGTTTGGACTTTTGTTGCTCTCTGTTTGGTTTGGGACGCTAGGCGTTTAGGGCTTATGCCCTGATTATATCTAAGACATGTTGTAATGTAGCTGAACTTTCGTTCTGTTTATGCGTGCATACTATTTTTCTTGTTAAGTCTAATAATTTTTAACAAGTGCCGGACACGGTTGTGAATGATTCACGTTCGGCTGAACATTTCACAAACCACCCCCCTTTTCCGACGTCGGGTTCACAACGGACATAGGAGGAGATTGTTAGAAATAATGAGTTATACGTCCGCTCGTGTCGGGTCCGACTCGGAACGGGTTATCGGGTTCGTGTCGTTCTAGGGCTACGCTCTACGCTAGAGGTACTATATATACCTATTCCAAATTTGATATGCATACAAAGAATACCTTGAGCGGAGCCAACCCAACATTCTCAAGGTAAAATATCCAAGTTTGGTTATTGGAAAGAGTTACTCGATCTCCCACTAAAATATCTAAGTTTGGTTATTGGATCTCCCATGAACAAATTTATGGGAGTGAGGTTCCCCAGTCTCCTAAATCCTAAACTATCCATAGGCATTGTCATGGGCGGAACTACCCCTAGGCTTGGTAGGGCACGTGCCCGACCGGTTTTTTTATCGCTAAATTAGGTTTCATTTCATCCCGCTCCCTGCTCCTCCTGCTCCCGATCCCGTCGCTGCTACCGGCTCCCGATCCCGTCGTTGCTCCCTGCCCCGGCTCCGGCTCCCGTCGCCGCTACCTACTCCGGCTCTGGCTCCAGTTGCGGCTACCTGCTCCGGCTCTGGCTCCCGTGGCCGTCGGTACTTCTTCTTCTTTTTCTTTTTCTTCTTCTGTGAAATCAGTCCTCTTCTTCTTCCGTGAAATCAGTCATCTTCTTCTTCTTCTTCTGTGAAATAAGTCCTCTTCTTCTTCTGTGAAATCAGTCCTCTTCTTCTTTTTCATCTTTTGTGAAATCAGTTATCTTCTTCTGCTGTGAAATCAGTCTTCTTCTTCAATGTAAAATCAGTCCAATCTGGACTGAAATCAGTCCAGATTTCACTTTCAGTCCATATTTCACTGTGAAATTTGGACTGATTTCAGTCCAGATTTCTGTGTGAAATCTGGACTGATTTCAGTCCATATTTCTGTGAAAACTGGACTGATTCACTCTTTCAGTCCAGATTTCGGTGTGAAATCTGGACTGATTTCAGTCCATATTTTTGTGAAATTTGGACTGATTTCAGTCCAGATTTCTGTGAAGGGTTGATTTGGACGCACCATTGTGCTAATCTTCGAGCATTTTAATGTTAGGTACACACCATTGTGTTGCTGGAATCCATCATGAAGGGTTGATTTGGAGCTACAATCGTCTTGTGTTGCTGGAACACACCATTGGTAATTACTCGTGTTCCCCGGTTTTTTGTTTTAGTTTGCTTAGGAGGGTCACCCGCCTTCAATTGGACGCGGTGTGTGTCTCCCTCGGTTCATTGTGAACCTCCGGGTCGATTGTGTCCGTCACCGACATATTTTTTGCATTAGTAATCCGACATGCGAGTCTGGATTTAGTCATGCTGTGTGAAGCCTACCCGTGGCGGTAAGCCCAGATCGGTGATGTTTGTGATGTGAATATCGATTAGTTCTAGTCGCGCTAACGGGAATGTCCCGTCAATTTTATGCAGCATTTTAGTTAGTGCAATGGAGAAATTTTTTTTCTAAAAAAGGAGCATGTCAAAGTTCGTTAGATTCTCATGAGTTAGTTGCAATTGGTAAAAGAAGCCGTGTAGACGAGTTCAAAATTGAAGATCTACCTTCAGACCCGGGCTTAAGACTTCCTATTAACTCCTACGATGCAAACATTCAAGAGTCTATACGAAGATATTATTTGCAAAAGGGTCTTTGTCAACCTCATCTAGAAAATTTTCCCCAAATAGAAATCGGAAACAAAGCACGATGCTTTAATAAGAATTGATTTAACGAGTTTAAAGGCTGGTTAGAGTACAACAAAGAAAAAGATGCAACATTTTGTCTTTACTATTATATTTTTCCTTAAAAGGGTTGTAAGCCTACTTTGAGCACGAGAGACTTCAGAAATTGGAAAGATAAATCAGTATTGGACAGACATGTCGGAAGTCACACTACTCCACACAATGCTTCTAGAAAACTCTGCGAGTCTTTAATGAATCAAAAATAGGGTATTCAAATTGCTTTTGCAAGACAAGATGAACAACAAAGTTTGGATTATTGCGCTCGTTTATATATACTTCAATCGATTGTGTTAGATTTCTTTTACGACAAAGATTGTCCTTTCATGCTCATGATGAAACTAAAGAGTCTACCAACAGAGGAAATTTTCTTGAGCTTTTGGAGTTTTTTGCATCACATAATAATGACATCAACTCAATTGTGTTATAAAATGCTCTTCAAAACTGTCAACTTACATCTCCTAAGATTTAAAAAGAAATAGTATCAGCAATTGCAATAGAGACAACAAATAAAATTATTCAAGAAATTGGAGAAAACTGTTATACAATTTTAGTGGATGAATCACGCGATGTATCTACAAAAGAGCAGATGTCTGTTGTCTTACGATATGTTAATTCCAATGGCACGATCACATAACGTCTTCTTGGGTTTGTTCATGTAGCAGATATTTTCGCGTTATCCCTTAAAACAGCTATAGATCGTTTATTTATGAGATATATTTCTAAATTGCGTGGGCAGGGATATGATGGTGCTAGCAATATGAAAGGCGAGTTCAGGGGGTTAAAAGCTTTAATATTGAATGAGAACAATTACGCTTTCTATGTTCACTGTTTTGCACATCAACTGCAATTGGTACTGGTAGCTGTTGCAGAAAAAAATTCTGATATTGCTGAGCTTTTCACACTTATTAACGCAGTAATGAATGTTGGTGGTGGCTCTTGCAAACGTCGTGATTCTCTTAGAGCCTTGGAAGTTGATCGAGTTGCTACAGAGCTTGGATGTGGGGGCTTGGAAAGTGGACGAGGATTGAATCAACCTTTAGAGCTCAAACGCGTTGGTGACACGAGGTGGGCGTCACATTATGGCACAACTTTAAATTTTATTCGCATGTTCTCTTCTATTGTTGAAGTGCTGGAGATTATCATAGTTGATGGGACAGATGGAAACCAAAGAGGAATGACAAGCGCACTTGTCCAAGTTATCTTGACTTTCAAATTTGCATTTGTTATTCATTTAATGAAAAATATTTTGTCAAAAACAAATAAACTATCCTAAGCTTTGCAGAGGAGAGATCAAGATATTGTAAATGCAATGCATTTCGTAAAATTGTCAAAACTATTATTATTGAAGATGAGAAATGATGAAGCCGAGTGAGAAATATTTATGGTCGAAGTCTCAACTTTCTGTTGAAAACATGACATAGATGTACAACCCATATTCGACGAGGAGGGGCCCTACCACAGCCAGCTCAGCAAGAGTCAAAGTCAACCAGTCAAGACAGAAGTCAAGATCAAGCCGCGAGCCAGCAGAAGACCTGGGCGAGTATGGCGAGCTCCCCACGCATACTCGCCAGGTTAGCGACTAGGCGAGCTACTCGCCCAGCCCGTGCGAGTTCCCCAGGAAGTCGCCTAGTCGCCGGGGGGTATAAGTATGACCCCCCTTTTGGATTTCCCTATAAATAGAACCCCAGTGGTACGAGGGAGAGGACCAGAAATCTCGGATAGATACTCGCGAGCACTTTGGATTCCTTTTCCTCAGAGACTTAGTCGCGACCTGCGACTTCGTTGCTAGCTCATTTCCCTCGTACCTAGCTCGACCATCCTGGTTGTGGAGGGGCAGCTTCTTCCAAGCAATCGGGTACGTGGTGGGATCTTCCTACCGCAGCAACCTGGGGTCTTGTTTCAACAGCTCATTCTTATTCTCGTCTCCGTGGGCCGTCTGACTTCACTACTTGACCAGTAGCCTTAGGCCGCCTAGTCCGATTCTGAGGTTGAGAATTTTCCTGGCTTCAACACTTGGTGCGGTGAGCGTGGATAGCAGCCAAGGAGGAAAGTTTCGTGGTTGAGAAAGATGGTCAATGGCGGCGATCAGGGCGAGTTGGCGGACAACTCGGCATGAGTTGGCACCTCGGAGCGAGGTAGCAGGTTTGTAACGTTAGCTGCTTTTGAGGAGTTCACAAAGAGGATGGAGAGGGCGATACTCGTCGGGTTCTCCAACCCCCCCCCCTGAGGTCACAATGACTTCTCCTCGTCGCCTCACCCCACCGGGCGAGGAACTCCTGACCCGGCGAGCAGGAAAGGAGCCCGCTTGGGCAAGAGAGGAGCGACCGATGCTGTCGCGTCAGCACCCTGCGAGTAGCCAGGGCATTAGGTTCCGAGATCCTAAACTCTCGGCGAGGTGTAGGGATACTCGTTGATGGAGCGAGTATGATTACTCAAGCGGGGAGGATACTCGCCGTCGTCAGGAAGGGAGGAGCCCCTTCTGCGATGAGATCCTCGCGGCCCCCGTCCCCGACAATTTCCGAGAGCCCACCCTCACCTACTACTCCGGCAAAGATGACCCGGTAAGGCATCTTCAGTGGTTTGAGGACGTGGTCTCCATCCACAACATGTCCTACGCTTTCAAATGACGGTTCTTCTCCATCAACTTCAAGGGGAGTGCGAGAGACTGGTTCCACCAGTTGCCAGCAGGTTCCATCTATTGCTTCTCCGACCTTCATCAGGGCCTCGTGGCAAGGTTCGCAACATCCAAGAAACGGAAGAAGGAAGCGACGACCCTTTTTAAAATCGTGCAGGGGCAGTACGAAAGTCTGAGACATTACATCGACAGGTTCCAAGAGGAGGTCTTGGAGGTGGAGGATGTAGATGGGTTCACCTTGATGGTAGCCCTCAAGTTTGACCTGAAGCAGGGGCTGTTCAATATGGATTTGGGGCATAGGCCGCCTAGATCATTCGAGGAAATGGTGGAGAGGGCGAATGTCTTCATTCAGGAAGAGGAGAGGAACAGGGAGTTCTTGGCAAGGCTGGACGGGGATAAGCCATTAGGGGAGAACGGGGGAAGATTGCTGGAAAAGGAGAGGCGGCCAGAGAAGCGCGATGATAGAAGGCAGGAGGAGCCAAAGAGGAAGGAAGAAAGGAGGAGAGGAGAAGAGCCTAGGAGGGTGGAGGAGAGGAGGCAGGAGAGGCCTCGAAGGCAGGAGGAGAGGAGGCTCGCCAAGGCTCCAGAAGGAAGGGGGAGGAAAGAAGATTCCAGTACCCAATAGATCGCCCATAGTGGAGGCGACCGGTCCGGCAGGAGGAGAGAAGGAATAACGATCTGAGGGGGCAAGGTGGAGGAAGATGGGAGACGATGGTTATCGCGCGACATGCCAATAAGCATCGGCGAAGGGAGGAGCGTCAGGAGAGGCGGCAGGAGGCGGCGATTCCCCTCTACTGCGACATCCATCGGGTAGAGGGGCATGGGACCTTGGCTTGCCCAAAGTTCTGGGAAGCAAGGAGGAGGCTAGAAGCAACGGAGGCGGAGACAGAGCAGCCAAGGCAGGAGGCCCCGGTGGGGCAAGTAGCATTCCAAGCTCCGCCGAGGAGGATAAATGAGGATAGGGTCGACCAGGGAGGTCGAGGAAACTTTATTCCCGATCCAGGAGGCAGGCACGTTGGGGTGATCAATGGAGGTGCCGGGCTCGGAGCTTCCCGCAAGGGTAGTCTCCACCAGATCTACAAAAGGAGTGTCGCCTCGACATCACAGACTCCGCTTTTGAACGAGATAACCTTCTCGGAGGAGGACATGTTGTGGAATGAGAACCCTTTCCACGACGCTTTGGTGATACAAGCTGTAATCGAAGACTTCACCGTCGACCGGATCCTCGCGAATAATGGAAGTTCGGTGAATGTCATCTTCAAGAGAACCTTCGTCGGGCTTCAGGTGAAGGCGTACAGGGTCCAGGCTGCTGATGGACCTCTCTTTGGCTTCTTAGGAGAGAAGAAAGAGGTGGAAGGGGGAGTGGAGCTGTTGGTCACTCTCGGGGGCACTTCAATCCGATATTGATTCGTCATCATCGACGCACCCAGTGGTTACAATGCAATCTTCGGGCGACCCCTTATCAACTATTTCAAGGTCGTCCCATCGTCATACAACCAGTGTCTGAAGTACTACCGAGATGACGTCCAAGTCAGGATCAGGGAGATCCGAAGGCCTCCAGGGAGTGCTACCTGAACGCGGTCAGCACCATCAGTTGGATGGGTGATGCGGAAAGGCTGGAGAGGATGATGGAGCAGGAGGAGGGCCTGCATGTTGCTGAGGAGCTAGATGAGGTGGAGGTGATCTCCTCAAGAGGAGAGCCGGAGCTGCTAAAGGTCGGAGGATCCTTTCACCTAGAAGGGAAGGTTGGGATGGCTGCTTGCCTACAGGAGAATGCTGACATCTTCGCCTGGAGCACCGCCGAGATGCCGAGGATTGACGCCGATGTTTCCTGTCATCGCCTCAACCTGGATCCTGCGGTAGCTCCAGTTCGTCAAAAGTAGAGGAAGAGCGCCACCGTGCTGGCTGGGCCGGTCCGGGAGGAAGTAAGGAAGCTGCTAGAGGCGGGGTCTGTCTCGGAGATCCAGTATCCAGGCTAGGTCTCCAATGTTGTAATGGTGAATAAATCTGGAGGGGGCTGGAGGCTATGTATTGATTTTTCTATGTTAACTAAAGCTTGCCTGAAGGATTGTTACCCCTTGCCTCAAATCGATGCGCTGGTTGATTCCACCGTCGGATTTCCCGTGATGAGTTTTCTTGATGCTTTTTCAGGATATCACCAGATCCAGATGCATCCCCCCGATTGCCGCGATGTTTCCTTCATCACCAGCGACGGCTGTTATAGCTACAAGATGATGCCCTTCGGGCTCAAAAACGCCGGCGTGACGTATCAAAGAATGATGGACCGAGTCTTCAAGAGCAAAAAGGGCAGAATTTGGAAGTCTATGTGGACGATCGTCTTGTCAAGAGCAAGAGCGTCGCGGAGCACATAGTGGATCTGGCGGAGACTTTCGCCACCCTGAGGAAGTATAAGATGCGGCTCAACTCGGACAAGTGTGTTTTCGGCGCGGGAAGGGGGAAGTTCTTAGGTCACCTCCTCACTCCTCGGGGGGTAAAGCCTAACCCCGATAAAGTAAAAGCCATCCTGGAGATGGCCTCCCCGAAAGATTCCAAGGAAGTCCAGAGGCTAACTGGAAGGCTGGCTGGCCTTAGCCATTTTCTCTCCAAGGCTGGATAGAAGTGATCCCTGTTCTTCAAGACCCTCCGGGGTAATCAGAAATTTGAGTGGACCACGGAGTGTGAGGAGGCCTTTAGAAAGCTTAAGCAGCAGCTGACCCAAGCTCCTCTCCTCCAAGGTCCGCAAGATGGTGAGGACCTCTTACTCTATCTGGGAGTAGGCGTCGAAGCGGTTAGTTCAGTGTTAGTCCGAGAAGAAGGAAGGAAGGAGCTTCTCATCTATTATATGAGTCGGGTGCTCCGGCAAGTAGAGACGAGATATCCTATCTTGGAGAAGCTGGTTTTTTGCTTTGGTGGTTTCGGCTCGGCAGCTCCATCCGTACTTTCAGGCTCACTCCATCAAGGTAGTCTCCAATCATCCCCTAAGGAATATCTTGGATGGAGTGGAGCATTCTGGCAGGTTGGCCAAGTGGGCGGTGGAGCTGAGCGAGTTCAACATCTCTTACTCTCCAAGGGTAGCGATCAAGGCGCAGACGGTGGCATATTTCCTGGCCGACTTCTCGGCCGAGGTGGAGGTAGACGTGGGCGCTTCTGGCCCAGTCTCTTGGAAGATGTTTGTGAACGGGGTTTCTGGCAAGCATTTCGTGGGAGCCGGAGTCGTGTTGGTTAGCCCCCGGGGAACCAGGATCGAGCAGGTCGTCGAGATTCTCTTCCCGGTTACGAACAATCAGGCAGAGTACGAAGCCATGGTGGCTGGCTTGCGTCTTGCCAAGGAGCTAGCCATCAAAGACATCAGAGCTTTCACAGATTCTATGGTGGTCGCATCCTAGATACGGGGGGAGTTCGAAGTCCATGATCCCACCCTGCAACGGTACCTGGTCAAGGTTAAGGGTCTGATCGGGGGATTCTAATCTTTCTTTGTCGAGCATGTACCCCGAGAGGATAATTCTAAAGCTGACTACCTTGCCAAGTACGGCCCCTGGGCCGGGGGGATTGTCACCGAGATGTTTCTACCGTCCATCGATGAAGGGGAAATGATCGAGATCGAGCAACGACCCTCGTGGAAAGATCCGTTCGTTACGTTCTTGACGACGGGCCAGCTACCCTCAGACGGGCAAGATCGAAGACGATTTCGGTATAAGGTCACGTACTACCTACTGCAAGATGGCGAGCTTTACCGAAAGACCATCTCGGGCCCCTTAGCCAGATGCTTGTCAGAAATCAAGGTTCCCCGAGTTCTCGAGGAAATTCATTCGGGGGAGTGTATCAGTCACTCCGAGACTCGTACTATGGAGCAAAGAATTCTAAGGCATGGCTACTTCTGGCCGACCAACCACAAGGATGCAGAGGCCTTCTCTAAAAAATGTTCCCAATGTCAGCTTTTCACGCCTCTTCAACTTCAACCAGCTCAACACCTCCGCTCAATCACCGCTCCATGACCCTTTGCCATCTGGGGAATGGATTTGATCGGCCCTTTCCCTCAAGCCAGTGGGCAGAGAAAGTTTGTGCTAGTGATGATCGACTACTTCTCTAAGTGGATCGAGGCCAAGGCTTTGGTCAAGACCACCTCCCAGATTGTCAAGAACTTCATTTGGGGGAAATTGCGTGCAGATTTGGGATTCCTCTGGCCATTTTCACCGACAACGGGCCGCAATTCGCCAGCTTGGAGCTGGAGGACTTCTGCAAGCAGCTAGGAACGGACCTTCGGTTTGCTTCTGTGCACCATCCCCGGAGTAATGGGCAAGTAGAGGCCGCCAACAAGCTTATCATCAACCTACTGAAGAAGAAGGTAATGAACCTTCATGCCATAAAAGAACTAAGTATATCTATTGCAATAGTAGTCCATAATTACCTTCTGTTGAGCTATAAATTCTGATATTTAGTGCTCTTTAACCTTCGAAGAGTTCCCTGATCATTAGCTGAACAAGAGGGTTCTCGTGCTTTCAGTTTTTGTTCCAGCACCTTTGCCTGTTAACAAACACTTAGATAATGAACCTTTATGCCATAAAAGAAGTATATCTATTGCAAGAGTACAAATGGTGAACTAGGCCATAATTACCTTTTGTTGAGCTATAAATTCTAAAATTTTGTGTTCTTTAACCTTCGAAGAACAAGAGGGTTCTCGTGCTTTCAGTTTTTGATCCAGCATCTTTGCCTGTTAACAAACACTTCTTTAATCAAGATTGCCATCTTGAACAGCATAAAAAAAGTTGGTGAATGTAGTTATGAAAAATATGGATAGTATTTGGGCAGGTGCATGCACGGATGCTATTTAAAAAAATGATATTACAGACATGCAAATATTGCCAAACTTTTGATTTAGATATTTTAAAAAATGATAATATAATCATGTTGCTAAACTGTTCATCATTGTGTTTAATATAATAATTTCACACCACCATAACTCAAACATCATAACTATCTCATAAAACGTATTTTACACTTTGAGTAAACATTTGACAAAAAGAACTGGAAAATGAAGATCATAAGTCAACCCAAGTAGTCGGATAAGCTTAATAGTGATTATGATATGTACCTTTCTATGCGATGCTCTACAATCCCTTGGCTTGTCGACCTGCTTTTTTGCAGGACCCAAACTAATTTCAGTAACTCTACTCGCAAAGTTAAGCGAGCTTAGAGTTTCAGATAAATATGTTTCAGAAGGGCTTATCTGCACGAACATTATAGTTTTTGCAGAGCCACCTGTATAATTTGCAAAGGTAGACAGATTAAAATGAATTAATCTACAAAAAAAACTGTTGTTGTTAATAGTTTATCATGAAGAAACTAGCATTATTCTGGATGGTTAAATTATAACATGATAGCAAAACATGCTAGATTGCTAGGCCTACTAACAAATTCATGTCATTCAATTAATTTTAGATTGGATGTTTGAATTTTGACAAATACGAAATGTTAAAGTGAAATTGAATTACCTAAAAAATCTTGGAGTAAATACTCAATTTAGAATTCCTGAAACAATAAAAGTATAATAATAAATTAAATGAACATGTAAAGGAAATTTGTGATTGTTTTACTAGTTGTTGCAGCCAACCTATAAGGGACGTGGCTCCTTTTACTTGATAAGGCAAACATAACATCTCTAAGAGCTGAAAAAGATCGATTAATGTGTTGAGCCTCCTTCAATCTCTCCCCTTGGGCATCAGATTTTGCAAGCCTCTCACTGCCGGCCAAATCAACCAGCCAAAGTTTTAGTGACTTCACGAGTCACCAAGTTCACAGCCTTCACCATTATGCAAAGCATGCTGAAAAAAAAACTCTCATGTGAAAATCAATATCATCATTCAATAGAAACATAAAATTTTAAAAATATATTTGCGCACCAGTGAGATCTACTACTGTGCTCATTGAGCTTGGTTGATCCAACAGCTTGTGCATTTTTTCCATCATCCATTACCGTCCAAACATCACCAAGGTTGTGAACTTTGGCCTCCAGTATTGGCGCATGATGAAACTAAGCCGCCGCCTTTAACTCCAACCTTATTCAGCAAATATAAAACCAAATTTTATTAGATTAACTGTTTCAACTTCATTGAACACTGAACTACTAATATTTTAGGGTCGGAATTCTTACTTATTTGATGAAGGAGATAGTGGGAGCAAGTCTCGAATTTGCTCATTGTAAACCTCCAAAAAGTTGACGGAGATGTCATAGTCAAACAAATCTTTTCTATCTCCAACAACTTTAAAAAGCTCTTCGAGGGTTCTATAGTTAACACCCCTGTTTTCAACTATCCCCTAAATTGTATACGTTTTTCCGGTACCTGACTGTCCGTATGCAAAAATCCATACATTGTAGTCATCCAATACAGAAATAACGAGAGGGGACGCATCCGCATACACATCAGTTGCTCATTAGATAAGAAATGATTAAATAAAATTGAAAATTTTACCAAATTATCATCCTCAACTCTATCCTACCTATTTCATTAAGTTAAAAACACTCACATTGATCAGCGTTCAGTGTATACACCCTGTCAAATTTGAAAATTTTCTTTGTCGATGTTTTTGTGATGAGTCCGAGCTCACCATCCTCAGCCGCTTCCAAATCTACTATAGGAGTAGAACTAGATGAGATTTCTTTCAAATTCAACGGGCGGCACCTACAAAATACTCTAATATTCCCTGCAGGAGAGCGAAAATAAACACTCAAGTTAATTCAAAGACCAAGTAATCAAATATCAATCCAAAATAAAGAGTGGTGTCTACCTTTAGCTTCTTGAAGCAAGTTGAATAAATTTGTGCTCTTCTCCATTTCTTGAACATACTTAGATTTAAAATCATCACGTTGCACAACTAATTGTGCAACTGATTTGGCAACAGACTGTGCAACTTCTTGTGAAACTACATAGAAGAAAAAAATGGATGAGTCTAAAACTATCTTTTCTACCACAAAAAACTATTTTCTACCAAAAAAATATTGACTAAACCAAAAATAGGGGAATCTGAAAGACCAAATTTTAGTATCCATAAGATAAAACATAGCTTCCAAAAATACCCAATACAGAGATGGTTTCACTCAAATTGCCAAGATCTGAGAATCCAATGGTCAACTTTTGAACTTCTAGTCGTAATTTGTTGTTCTCTTGTTTCAAAACCTAATACATTCAAATCAAAAATATATTAAAACAGTACAAATTAAAAAAAATCTTATTATTCATTGGATCAAGGGTGACACAGCCTGAAGCTGAACATTGTACGAGTGAAAGAATGTGAAAAAAGTATTAATAAAAAATGATGGTATGAAAGAATATTGCATAAGATTTTAACCTTCATCTTCTCATTTGTAATTGCAAGTTGGAATTTCAATTTCGGCTGAGAAGAAGTCCCCTGACAAAACATAATAGTTACATTAAGAAATTATGAGCAAATAAATTGAAAAATATAATTAGAATATATATAGCAGAAAAAGGTATAAAAGGAAAACCTCAAAAGAATTAGCTTTCAACTTTAATTCATTTCTTAAATTGTGTACTTCCCTTTTGAGACGCCTTAACATTTGATCTTGTCTTGCTTCTCTTCTTCTCTGATTAGCAGCTTGTTTTCTTTCGTCAATTGAAGAGTATGTTCGTGGCCGTCCGTGGCGACATGCATGTTCTTCTATATTCATTTTTTTCAACTAATATAAAATTCCCTACAATAAATAATTTTGCTTATCAAAGTAATATAATACAGCAGTAGTTATGATAACAAAATTTGATTGAATGGAATAGTCTATTTGAATTTTAAATATTACACCAAAAACAAGATGAACATATACATAAATAATAGCATCTTCACACGGAAGCCCAGTTCAATGTAAAAAAGTGAACTGGGCTTCCAGTTCACTGTAAAGCAGTGAACTGGAAGCCCAGTTCACTGTAAAAAAGAGAACTGGGCTTCCAGTTCACTGTAAAGCAGTGACCTGGAAGCCTAGTTCCCTGTAAAACATTGAACTGGGCTTCCTGTTCACTGCAAGCAGTGAACAGGAAGCCCAGTTCAATGTTTTATAGGGAACTGGGATTCCAGTTCACAGAAAACAGTGAACTGGAAGCCTAGTTCACTGTTTTACAGTGAACTAGAAGCCCAGTTCAATGTTTTACATTGAACTGGAAGCCCAGTTCACTGTAAAACAGTGAACTGGGTTTCCATTTCACTGTTTTACAGGGAACTGGGATTCCAGTTCACTGTGAATTGGAAGCTCAGTTTCCTGTAAAGCAGTGAACTGGAAGCCCAGTTCAGTGTATGACACTACTCATATCATTGTTTTCCTCATGGATGAGATTAATCTCCTTCAATTAGTGTGGCAAGAAGCCCTTGCACCTCAATTAGTGTGGCAAGGAAAAAAACAATATTGATATTTGATAAAGAGCATGATACAATAATACTTGTTTGATAAGCCCAAACCAAGGAGCAAAAACCTAGAAGAAACATAGCTAATAGAAGATTCAATGAAGAAAAATAATTGATATGAACCAACATTTATTTCCACAAACATAAAAAACCATAATTTATATTAAATAATTAAAAGTCCTGCATTTTAAGTATAATTTAGAAACCCAACAAACAGAAACTAATAATAAATCTAACTGTAACAAGATTTCCAGTGTAACAAAACTAAAAAAAAATCACAAGAGTTCCAGTGTAAACAAGATTTCTTTGATGAAACATACAAAAAAAAAGAAAAGATGAGAAGAAAGAAAAGGAGAGATTCTTATAATGAAAAGAGGAGATGAGCGGATAGAGGGGTTTTTGTGACTCCAGAAAGAAGAGTGGCGCCGGCTAGAGGAGTTGATGCTTCCTTCTGCGTCTCCGGCAAGTATAGTAATTAAGAGGACTAGAGGAGCGGTGGTGACTATGCCGAGAAAAACGGAGGACAGCAGAGGAGCCAGGAGGAATAGAGACGGGACTCAGGAAAGAAGAGCGGGTGGACACTGAACGATTCTTAGCCCTAAAATGGGCTACGGAAAAATGAACCCGAATAAAAAAAACATGTTTTTTAGGTTTAGATTGGTCCATGGGCTGAGGTGCGCCAGAACTGCGCTTAGAAGGCTCTCGACACACGCGCCTAGACGCACCTGAGGCACAGCACCCGCCTTGGCCTTGTCAAGGCACGACAGCTTGCGCCCTGTGCGCCTGGCACCTTAGGCGCGCCTTTCAAAACATAGTTGCACCGGCATTCGAGCGGGCTGCGTCTATTCTCGATGCGGCGTTGAGGGTTGCGCCCACACCCAAGCGGGCTTCGCCCACAAACGAATGGGCTATGCCCGCAAGCACATTTTGTGTGGCGGCGACATTAGGCGAAGCGGCGAGATTAGGCGAAACAACGACGTTAAGCAGGGGTGGTGACGATAGGTGTGTGCATGACATGAAACCCACAGGAAAACCCTAAATTAAAATGAAGAGATGGGCTGGAAATTAACATGAAAAATTCAAAAAAAATGCAAAGGTTGCAAAGGATGAGAGCCACTTTCCACTGTTCTACAGTAGACAAAAAGGAGCGTGTGCTTCCCAAAGAAAGGGTCAGCCAATAGTTCATTATGGGAAAGTTTTCAAGTAGCTAAAAAGCCCATTAGGGTTTGTCCCTTTGCAAAATCAGCTATATCTATAACTAGGATGAAACATGCAATAATGATATAGTTCCACAAAGATACTGTTGGCGAGCACAATGACAATCTACCTTTATGCATCCATTCATGAAAAAAATGATTTTGTGGCAAGCTAAAAGAAGGTTTTGATGCATGCCAAATAGCTCTGGTGTTAATAGGTATAGTTCATATTAGTAATTATGCTCATATCAGTAAAAAAAAGTAATCATTCTCATATCAGTAAAAAATTCATCATGCTCATATCAGTAAAAAAAGTCACAACAGCTAAGTAATTTTATCCAATAATGAAGTTGATCTCCAATAATGAAGTTGATCAACAATGAAGTAGATTAAAAAAAACGAACGAGTAGACTTAAGTTTAATTTTCTCTTTTAGTTAAACATAGAAAATGTTAAATTTTGTAATATTTACGTATGCTTAATGTTTGAAAATTTCATATTATATTGCATTGATTTGTGAACTTGTATTTCAAACTCATATTTATGTTTGATGTTTCGATGTTTTGAGAACTATTTAGTACACTTGTGATATATATATATATATATATATATATATATATATATATATATATATATATATATATATATATATATATATATGTGTGTGTGTGTGTGTGTTATAACATATCATGGCGTACTCGCATCCTTGGTTTTAAAATGTTGTTGTACCGCCGTATTGGGTACGTATCATACCCGGTACCCGTATCGGTGCTTCCTAGTTGACAATATGAACTGCATGAGAGATTTCGTTCCGAGTCTGTTTACTATATTATTTTGTTTATTTGGTGTCGTATTTGGCCCCCGATCAGCCCAAACATTATTAGCCGCTCATCGGGGTGCCATACCTCTTATTAAATACTTAGGCATGTGCCTGGTTTTAGGGATCGGAGTTGACTGTTGCAACCGGTCGGTCCTCCCTGGCTTCGAGCAGCTCTTTCCCCGTGCACTACCTATGGCTTTCCCTTTCCCCTCTCGGGCAAGATCCCGTCAGCGCCTCCTCTCTCTCTCCATTCCCTCCCTGAATCCCAACAACCGCCTATTTCCCAACCAGTGCCACCCACCCACCCCTCAGACTAGCCGAACCTTGTTAGCTACCCAGCAGCCTGCCGCAAACCTCTTTCCCCCTCCCCGGACTTCACCCCACTGCCTTCTCCACCCCTCCTCCAGGCCGGAAACCTCTTACCCAGTCCTGACTACTCCCACCTAAGCTCTCCCGCAATTCCCACATCCTACCTGACTCTAAACAGGAAACTGCAAGCCCCCCATCCTACTCGACTCCAAACAAAAAACTGCAAGCCCCCCACCCAACCTCCAACACATGCCGCCATCTCTAACCTCATAACCCTTCCCAGATCCACTTAGTCCTAACCATTAGACACCAGATCTACAAATATACCTCCCCCCCCCATTCAGTCCTATTGTGGAGCCAATGGCATACCAAGGTCAAGTACACCGGCATCATCCCCCATCCCTAAGTATATAAGCCACCACATGCACGGGTAAATCTAGATATAGATGTTGTATCTCTTTTCATTGATTGTTTTGGTTTAAACTTTTGCTCTGGGTATTAATTTTCATAGGTATTTGTTATCGTTATTTGTAATGTAATTTGCGGAGCGCATTCAACGCGTTTCAACGGAATTGCGCCTCAATTCTTTGGTTGATTATAATTGTTCTTTGCTCGTCATTGCTTGTTAACCAATTGTGTAATTGGGTGCTTAGATGCCTTATAAATTTTAATTACTCGTTAGATTATTTTAATTTGGACGGTTATCTCGTGTTCACACGTGCACTACATTAAATATCATTTGGTATCACTGCACTATATTAAATATCATTTGGTATCACTGCACTACATTTAATTTGGACGGTTATCATTTAGTGAAATTTCTATCCGGCTACCACTGCATCATTTGGTATCAGAGCAGTTTTGAGGTGTGTTTAATGGCATAATGGTAGATTGTTTCGAACCACAATGTCTGACAAGAACGTCACCGACAAACGGGCCACCAGTTCGAATTCGGATATGACGGCCGCAGAGTTTCAGCATTTAGTCCTTGAACAATTTGTCATGGTTGAAACCGGGAAAATTCCTTACTCCAAATCGGCTCAAGGCAGCCTGAGGTTACCGGCTCAACGGTTGGGCTCGACGGCTAGCGGGCTAAGGCACGGGAGTCGTCGAACAACAAACAGGACCGCAGGCGCTGCGGCAGGAAGGTCCCGCCACGTACCCGGAAGCTTAGAAGAAGCAACCCCTACACAACCAAAAATGGTCGAGCATGGTACGAGAAAAACTAGCTGGTAAATAAGTCACGGCGACTAAAGGGGATAGTCGTTAGGTCGCGGCCTGGTCTCTTTGAAAAAGGAATTCAAAGGCTCAGCTAGCGTCCAAGAAGAAGAGTTTGTGTGATATTGATGAGATTTTCAAGTGACTATCCTCGTATCTTTTGGGTCCTATTTATAGGGAAATCCAAAGAGAGAGGAGGGGTCTTATTTATAGCACCACATCTCGGCGACTAGGCGACTTCCTGAAGGAGCTCGCCCAGTTGGGCGAATAGCTGGTGTAGTCGCCTATTAGACGAGTATGCGAGGGGAGCTCGTCATACTCGCTCAGGACTTCTTAACTTGTTAACTTCGACTTCTGATGACCTGGCTCAGGGTGGTCCATCCTCGACGAATACGAGTTGTACACAATCCCCGCTCTTTTTGAGTGACGTAGGAACTCAAAAAGAATCATCCAACACTTATTTGGCGAGCTGCTTGGCCAAGTATCTGAGTTACTCGCCTTTGATGGATGCATGCTGAACTCTATAAATAGGGGGTGGCTGATCTTTGAGGCATGCATTCTGAACTCGCACACGATATCAAAGTATGCTGAGGAAGCCTACCAAGCCAGCATCATCGCGCTGTCGGAGAAACCCCTAGTTAAAGTATTGATTTTGTAAGCCTACTTGCAACATACGGGACGTGTCGATGTGTAAGGATACACGATCACATGTGTGAGTATGTGTCAAGGCTATCAACTCCTCGTTCATCACCATATGTCAATCAGGTATAACAACTTCATGGCATATCTGGGGATTTCCATGACGAGATGGAAGTGGTAAGAAAAGGCTGAAATGCAGAAAACAGAATGGTTGAAAAACTCAAGTGAGGAGGGTGATGTTGACAAGTGGAATGGGGCAGAGGTGGAGAAGTGGGAGTAACAAGATCACTGCGAACAAGTAAAGCAGGGAGAATTATAGTAGAGTGCCAATAAATGTTACAACAAAAATGACAGTTGTTGGGAAATCAAATGGAAATTGGAATCGACTGGTAAAGGCGGATCAAATAAAATGTGGAGTATGTGAACTAGAGTAGGATCTCAATATAAAGAAAAATAAGCTCACCATGTATGCACATAGTTTAGGGAATAGGAGCCTAAGCATAGCATAATATTGTATGTTCTCAAAAAAATAACATGGCAAGATTCATTAGAATGTCTGGCAACATAATCAAAAATTTAAATACATCATGTTGGGAGCTCTAACCAAGAAAGACAAGCAAAAAATTTTGAGGACTTGTCTTACTCAATCGAAGGTAATTGAATGAAACAAGTGCAACCAAAGACCCTACGTAGAGGTTAATCAGTGATACGACTATACAATCTCCAATGAGGGGCACACAATTAAAAAGAAAACTCGAGATCCAGTGATTAAAAACACACTAGAGTGAACTATTTTTGCCTCGAACTAAACAAGAATAGAAGCTGACAAAAGAAAATGAATAGTAATGCCACGAAATCAAATAAATAAGATAGATTAATTAAAAACACACAATTAATTAATCATTTATCTCACTAACAATACCACCAATTAGGGTGTCATTTTTGGATACTATGCATGACTAAATCACCTTGAAAAGAAAATCATAAAATTTAACAACATACTACATTATATAGTGAAGGTTCAAAGTGAATGGTCTCGGTTAGCTTACAAAATCTGCATTATTTAAAAGTAAGACAAAATAGAATAGAAAAAATGTATACATTGACATAAAAGGATGTCAGTCTATCCTTGCATACACATGCACATTAAAATAAATGATTGATAAATAGCTTACCAAAGAGCTCTGTAAAGAAATCCCGGATAATTGAGTGAAAAAGTGCACTAAAAGCCAAAAAAAAGGGTAACATTTATGCTTCAATTTGAAAAGCTTCACAGTCTACAAATTAAATAAATCTTGCTGCAATATTAGTATTAATATTCAGTATTTACCAAGTTCTACCATAGAATCATCATCAAGGACTATCAAATAGTACTATTGCAACTTGCAAGCAAACACTCCGAATCATAAATTGAATGGCATATTTTTATGTGAAAAGCATCTTTGAACCCTTAAACAAGATGGATTCCTACAATCAATAGTTTTGCTTATCAAAATTATATAATGTTGCAATAGTATTATTGCATACAAATACTTAGAATCATAAATTGAATGACATATTTTTATGTGAAAAGCATCTTTGAACCCTTAAACAAGATTGATTCCTACAATCAATAGTTTAGTTTATCAAAATAATATAATATTGCAATAGTTAGGATAACAAAATTTGATTGAATGGAATAGTCTATTTGAATTTCAAAAAAGCAAGATGAACATATACATATATCTATATATAATTAAGGGAAGATTTGTTTGCATTACAGATAAACAGGTGAAATGAATTTAAATCATCATATCACAAGCAAATATCTCAAAAAAGGTGTCACTGTAACTGGAGAAGTTAAGATTAGATGATTCAATGCTTTTGGCAATATCATTTTTAGATTTGAAACTATGTAGGAGGAATGGAGGTAGATCATTTGAAGTGCAGATCCACTGAAATGAGTGTTGATGGGGATTAACCCATTTTTAAGGAATTAGGTGTGCGCGTGGCCGTTCCAAATGAGGGGATCATGGGGTTGACTAGTCAACCCACTCCCCATGATCCCCATCATGATAGGAGGAGAGTGGGGGGCCCACTTCCCCTTTTATCTCTCCACCAATTCCTCTCCCATCACAAAAAGAGAGTAACCACTCACTACCCCACCACTTTAGTGGTGGGGCCCGCCATGATCCTCCACTGGAGGCTATAAAAGGACCCCCAGGGGCTCCTCATTTCTCACCTTTTCTCTTCTCTGGCTCTACTTCTCCTTCTTCAGGTGAGAGCTCTCCCGCCTCCTCCACCAAGTCGGCCTCCGCTAGCCGTAAACCACCGCCAGCCACCAACAGCCACCATCGACTATTGACACTCCACTAGCGCGCTGACAGCAAGGGGACGCTCAGGATCTCATGGAAGTTGAAGGAGGAAGACATCTGAAGCCAGCAAGCGCGCGCCGCCCAGAATGCGCGCACTAGAAGCATTCTGCACGTTCCCTCGCTTAAGTCACTTCCGCGGTGCAGCCTATTGCCCGCCGGAAACCGCGAGTCTCTCTCTCTCCCCCCAAGTTATAACGGGAGTGGTCTGTCGCCCCGATTCACCAAGCATATTGTAATCCCCGGAAGCTAGTGGAATTTGACCGGCACAGATCCGTTCACGTGGTTTTTTACCCATTTAAGGGGTTTTTCCACGTCATCAAGACTTGTGTCTACTGTTCAACTTCATTGACTGTGTGCGCGCTCGACCGCTCTGCGAGCTAAGACGGTTCAAGTTAATCCGGTCCGACCGGGGCATCGAGTTAGTCCGCAACAAGTGTTTTTCCATGGATGAGTCAAAGAGAATTAGTATTGACTGGTGCAGAAAGGAATACAGACGCATCGATGAAGGGCGTTCACCTATTTTTGGAGTATCGGTGGGTCTAGGTAGGCGGTCGGGCCTACCGCAAGCTTGAGCGGAGGTTTGAGGAGGTGATCTTTTGATTCTTGCTTGATCTGTAAGGTTTGAGGAAATTTTAAGGTTCAAACGCTAAGGGTGCATTCGTTTGGCAGTAATTGAGATGCAAGAATTGGTTTTGGCCGAAAACCAATGGGGTAGAGGAATTGGTTTTGGCATAAAACCAATTCCTGTGTTCGTTTGCCAACACCTGTTGTGCTGGCTGGTCCGATCAGAGAGGAAGTAGAAAAGTTACTGAAGGCTGTTTTTGTCTCAGAGATCCAGTATCCTGGCTGGGTCTCCAATATTGTAATGGTGAAAAAGCCCGGAGGGGGCTGACGTCTATGTATTGACTTTTCCATGTTAAATAAAGCTTGCCTGAAGGATTGCTACCGCTTGCCTCAAATCGGCGTGCTGGTTGATTCCGCCGTCGGGTTTCCTGTGATGATTTTTCTTAATTCTTTTTCAGGGTATCACCAGATCCGGATGCATCCCCTCGACTGTCGCAAAGTTTCCTTCATCACCAGCGACGGCTGCTACAACTACAAGATGATGCCTTTCGGGCTCAAAAATGCGGGCGCAACTTACCAAAGAATGATGGATCAATTCTTCAAAAGACAGAAGGGGCGAAACCTGAAAGTATATATGGACGATCTCCTTGTCAAGAGCAAGAGCATCGCAGAGCACATAACGGATCTGGTAGAGACCTTTGCCACCCTGAGAAAGTACAAGATGCGACTCAACCCGGCCAAGTGTGTCTTCGGTGCAGGAAGTGGGAAATTTCTAGGTCACCTCCTCATTCCAAGGGGGGTGGAGCCTAACCCAAACAAACTCAAGGCCATTCTTGAGACGGCGTCCCCAAGAGATCCCAAGGAAGTTCAAAGGTTGATTGGAAGGCTGGTAGGCCTTAGTCGTTTTCTCTCCAAGACATGAGAGAAGTGTTCTTCATTCTTCAAAGCTCTTTGGGGAAATCAGAAATTTGAGTGGACCGTGGAGTGCGTGGAGGCTTTGGAAAGCTCAAGCAGCAGCTAACTCAAGATCCTCTCCTCTAAGGTCCACGAAGAAGTGAAAATCTCCTACTCTATCTGGGAGTAGGAGCAGAGGCGGTTAACTCGGTGTTGGTCAGAGAAGAAGGCAAGAAGAAGCTCCCCATCTACTATGTGAGTAGAGTGCTGCGACAGGCGGAAACGAGATATCCTATCCTGGAGAAGTTGGTGTTTGCTCTAGTAGTTTCGGCTCGGAGGCTCCGTCCTTATTTTCAGGCTCACTCCATCAGGGTCATCTCCGACCATCCGTTGCGTAGTATCCTTGATGGAGTGGAGCATTCAGGGAGGTTGGCAAAATGAGCAGTAGAGCTTAGCGAGTTCGAGATTTCTTACTCTTCAAGGGTAGAAATCATATCTGCCTTGCCGCTATAGCCAAGCCATGACAAGATCGCAACAACAGATTCTGTGAATACACCAACAGTCCGCACACAAGCGGACTCAGCTCCAGTCCGCACGCACCAGCAGACACTACTCCAGTCCGCACAGTCCGAGCTCGCAAATAAGCGCAAGGCTAGCAGCTGCCGAGCTCGGCGGACAAAGAAAGTAGTCCACGCAAACCGCGCGATGTCCCGGACTAAGCACATCTGGACTAGGTACAAACCGGAGCAAGCCCACACCACTTGCAACCATCCCTGGTGCAAACGCAGCACCCGCGGATACAAAGACCAGTCCGCACAAAATCGGCGGACTCCAGAACCAGTCTGCACAAACCGGCAAACTGAGCGGATAACCATCCTATCCGCCCGGCTAACTCAGGGAACAGACTGCCAGCCACTCCTATGCCGACCTGACAAGTCGTCACCCTCTGTCCGCGCAGACCGCACGAACAGACCGCCCACTTTCACTTCAAAAAAATCAACAACCTATGTATAAGTGGTTGAAAATAACATAGATGCCTTACAGAGATGACACAAAATATAAACACATCGATACTGCCTGGATGCAGGCGGAGACTTTAAGATTTTATCCGTTTTTATTAAAAAAAAAATTAGCTTTTAAAATTTACGTAATTTTCTTTTATTTTAAAAAATATGTTACAATATTTTTTACCTACAATAAAAACAAGCTCTTCTGTTGAGGCACGCAAACCTCAGCGCACATCGTAATTTATAACACTTGGGATTTGAGAGCAATGGAAGCACGGTTGCACAGGGACATTGTCGCGACCGGAATAATGTGGGCACGGGCTCGTGAGCACTATTGCATGTGACTTGTATTATATATAGGTATGGCCATTAAAATTAAATTTGGAGGCCGGTTTAGATCTGAAGGGCGCCGGACCCACACGTACGGCGTCAATTAGTTTTTGTTGCGGATTCAAAGGTGGGTAAAGGGCATTTCAATCCGGATTATTAATTTCCACGGCCCATGTGGATCATGGCGCTCTGCTGGGATAAAGAGTCCAGCTAAGATGATGATGATGATATTTCCTCTTCTGTCTCCTGTAAATCTCCATCATGGATCACCGACGCAGCGCCATTTCCGTGCATGCTCCACCTCCCTGCTGCCCGTTGTTTTCGGATTCCCACTCTCTTCATACGAAAGCAATTAACATCCATTCCACCACCCATCGCCTTCCCTTATCCAATTAAACCCAAATCTCAGCAGCTCTTAATTATTAGCCCACATAGCCTTATAAAGGATCGATCTATTAACACCCACCAGCGCGCCAGCCACTGTTCCACCTGAACCCTTCTCCTTATTAATTGTCTCGTCATTAACAACTCCCTCGCTCCTCCCTTCCTATTTCACGAAAAATATCTGTGGAGGAGGTAGCGGTCCACTTATTTTGCAGAGAAAGAAAAGGAAAGAAAAGATTTTTTTTTTTTATTTTTATGGCACAACTGTTACTTAATTGTCATTTGTATGAATGATGAAGGAAGCACTTTTATAGGCCATTTCTTATCTCAGCTTCCACTCATCTTTTTCCAGAAAAGTCACGGTCGTCTTATTTATGTTTACACTTGCAAATTTCAGTTTTGAACATTAAAAATCTGCAGAACTTAAGATTAAACATATTATTTTTTTATTTAACTCTTAAAAAGGTAAGAATAGAAATTTGCCAAAAAAAAATTAGTTTTATTGAATAACAAAAAAAAAATGGAGATGATTAAAAGGCTTCCTTTGGCATTGTGGTAGTGGCGGCAGTAAACACTTGGGTTTCGGTCCCTAAACTTTCCTTTAAAAAATTAGTCATGTTGCGGTCTGTTTAACGCTCCTGGTACATTGGGCTAAACTTGACCATCTTGGCTCGCGGAGCGGTCAAGCGCGGACAAAGTCACATAGTGATAAAAGTAGAACACACTATGTTTTGACGTGAAAAAACCCCTCAATCATGTAAAAAACTACGTGACCGGATTTGTGCCGGTCAAATTCCATTATGTGCTTCGGGTTACAAGTCAGCTTGAGAAAAAAGGGCGACAAGCGGCACCTCGTTACACGTTGGGGGAGATAGAATACAGCGGGGTTTGGTGGGTGACAGACTGTCTCATGCGAAACTTAAAGCTAACTTTTGTTGGTGACGATGGACGCTCTTTGGTCTCACATTGATGTTGATCACGGGTGCAAAATGTGTGGGGCATTGTTGGTTCCGATTTGAGGG
Source organism: Platanthera zijinensis (assembly GCA_039513925.1). NCBI lineage: Eukaryota > Viridiplantae > Streptophyta > Magnoliopsida > Asparagales > Orchidaceae > Platanthera > Platanthera zijinensis. The sequence goes on from CM077092.1 coordinate 30,311,781, forward strand.
GTGCTGCACACTAAGAGGCTTCAGCAAGCAGCTATCAGGACTTTCTCTCTTCACGGTGGACTTGGCTAAATTTCTTGGTGGAGAGGCGGTGGCTCGTAGGAGGAAACTGACAGAGCTCTGACCTGAGTACGAAGAAATCAGGAAGGTAAAAGGGTAAGAAATGATAAGGTCTTGCACTCCTTTTATAGCCTACAGGAGGATGTTACGATTGTTATGCGGTTATCCGTACACCGTAACCATCAATATCATGATTTTAAGCATGGTTTGGGGGAATATTATTGGCATGGGTAGTACGTGGTTATTCCCAAAATGGATGGCGGCGATCATGGCGGAGTAATCAAATGGCGGGGAAGGGGCGCCTTGCACGGGCAGCCGCCTGCGAGGAAGGACCGCGCCGGGAGGCCACGAGGAGGAGCGGCAGAGTCACGGTCGCGCCTTGCGGGCGGTGCCCCACGTCTGGGCAGCGGCCGGGCCGCGGCATCCCTTTGCGAGTGGCGCCCTGTGGCCGGGCGGCGGTCGTGAAGATGTCGCCCCTTGCAGGTGGCACTTCGCGGTCGGGCGTTCGGCGCGGTTCGTCCCCTTGCGGGCGGCACCACGCGGTCGTGGGGAGGCCGCCCCTTGCTGGCGGTGCCCTGCGTCCGTGAGGGGGTCGCGACGCGGCCACCCCTTGCGGGCGGAGCCCCGCGGCAGGGCGGCGGCCATGGAGCAGTCGGGCAGCGGTCGTGGGGTGGCCTTGGCACATTCGGCGAGGGCAGGTCGTCAGGCGCCGACAGTGGCGGAGCCTGCGACACCAGCGCGGTGATGGCTCGGATGGTGTGTATAGTGGGGTTAGCGTTGGGGGATCCCGCGTTGTGATCATGTGCACGGCGATCAAACCCATGATTCTACTAATTTGGTGGGGATCATAGGGAGTGCGCTAACCGCATCCCGGATTGATATAAATTATGACATCCCCCTCACACGCCCCAAAAATTCTAGGTACTTAGAACCGAAACGTGAGAAGAGCGAGGATTTTTTTTCGTGTCTTCTTCTAGGGTGATCATGACGGCGGTGAATGGAAAGGTGTTGGTGGGGGCAACGGGCGGCGACGCGAACGCCAAGGTATGTTGCAATTTTTTACAAAAAGTGATGTTTTTGACGGCGACGGCGTAGGCGCGATGGCGAAAGCTGCGAAGCCGCGCGGAGGAGGAGCCCGAGGCGCTTCGTGTGCCCCCACACGGGCCTTGTCTGTGCGCCCGCGCACCCCTCGAGCGTGCGCGCACGGGGCCGTGAGTGCACCCTCGCGCGCCTTGGGAGTGTGTGTACATGGCATTGTGCGCGTACCCTCGCATACTCTCGGGTGCGCGCGTGGTACTTGCGTACTAGCGTGCGTACCCACGCGTACGCGTGTGAGTGCATGCGCGGGTACGCGCCTTTTGGCGCTTATAGACACGGGCTTGTGACGGGGCTGCGAATACCCATAACTGGGGGCCCTCTTAAGCGCCCAAGACGATATTTTTGCGACGTTGGTGTAACTTTTGTTTTGCCTTGATTTTCAGGTCTCGAAGCACAATGCACAAGCTCGTTCGATGTGGTTGCACTCTACATTTATCGGAGAGTAAATTCAATTTGCAGAAAGATATGGGTAACCTGTCGATAAGTAAAGATCCCCCATGCCGACGAAAGAGTTCAAAACCCGCCGACGAAAGAGTTCAAAATCCGCCGAAGAAAGTTCAAAACCTGCCGAAGGGTTGGTTGACTATATGCGAGATGACGTTACAGTCTGGATTTCAGTTTCCGTCTTGCGAACAGGTGGTTGATATCCTGAAATTTTATGGCGTCCATGTCGCAATTTACTCAACTTGGGATGACTTGATTTATGGGGCTAGTTGCGTTCTTTAGAGAGTACAACTCAAAGTTTTTCTTGGACTTGTTCAGATACAGGTGTGATGTTCGTGTTGATGGTGGCGGACATGTGGAGATTCATAGCAACAAGAATTGATTCGACTTGAGAGTCGGACGAATCGTCGTCATGGAAACACTTTGTTTGTGTATGTTTAAAATCTCTGGGGTCTGTCAGAGCTTTGAAATTCTTTACCCGGTCGTTTTCGTCGCCAGAGGAGGCGAGAATGTGTCTTTTCTCCTGTGTTGGGATTTACCGAGCCCCGAGAGTTGGCAAATCGTCTATTCTTGATTTCCTTGTTTTTGGATGATAAGCGCAATATTGTTGTGGACTTTTTGCTGCCCTCGAGTGCACCGATGAAATGCATTCAGTACATGACCGAAAGAGGAAGCTTAATTTGGCCAGCCGCCGGGATGCAGATGCAGAGGCCCAGTCTCCTTCAAAGCAGAAGGATTCTTAGATTGAGGAGGTTCCTTCCAGTTCCCGATATGAGATTGTTGATGCAGATCCTGGCATTGAAGTGTTGGGGTCTTCTGCCCCCTAGTCCCTCCTTCAGGGGTCTCCGCTCCCTGAGTGTCTTCCTTTTCGAAGGTGATGAGCGATGTGGCAGGCGTATTTTCTTGTTTTTTTGGTTTGGCCATTTTGTGCAATGCTAACCTTTTTCTTGATAGCGAATGGAGATCAAGCCCACATTACATTCACATGAAATAACCATTGTGTGAGTTTGAAAGATGAATACTTGTCCCTTCAGGAAAATATTTATTATAGTCATGCTAATATACAACCCCAAAATAAATCCACAGGAGCATATTTTATTCATGCATTATTATTATTAACTAACATGAATACACAATCCTAGCATGCATAAAACATTGATATGTTTCATTACTATTTTCTACTTTCAAATTGTGCCTTTAAACATTGATTTAAATATATAATAAGTCAATAAATTGTGCCAGAAACTGCTGCTCATGTACAAGATTATAGGCATACGTTTGTCCATGAAATCAAAATGCCGACCATGTTGTTCATACCATCCTCCTTCATTAGGAGGCAGTTAGCAAGCTCTTTGACAAATGAGAAGCTACAACATCAACGTTCTATTTTTAGAGATCCTGCAGCATACAAGTCCTGAAGCACTTCTGGTTCAACTTCTTGATAACTTCGCGACCAGCTTCGCCTTGTTACTGCTTTAGAGCGGGCAGAAATCTTGACGAAATCATATTCAGCACTCTGGTGAATTGAGGTTTGTATCTTCTGAACAGTGCATATCTGCCATCTGCTTAAGCAGGCACATCACAAATGTTTAAAGCAAAGAACTAAAAAAAGAAATGAGAAATTTTTTTTGACAAAGACGAACCTTGAAGATGCCTTCCTTCTGGTTCCTGCATATAAACCTTGACGAAATCATAATTCAGCACTCTGGTGAATTGAGATTTGTATCTTCTGAACAGTGAATATGTTGCCATCTGCTTCAGCAGGCACACGTCACAAATGTTTAAAAGCATGAGCTAAAAAAAGAAATGAGAAAAAAATCGGATGCAGACAGGTTTTAACCCTCAAAAAGGCTTTTAATGCCATGGATGTGATCGTATTAGCAGGTAGTGTAAGATCGTCCCTCCCAATAATTGAGCATGGCCGAGAGGAGATCTTATGCCCAGAATCGGCGTCTTGCGATGACACCGACGGGTTCGTCATCATTACTAGACGTCGATCCTGCCGGCTAATTCAAAAACACCACGCCAACCACAAAGTATAAGAATCTAAATGTACCACAAATCTACATCACATATATATAATAAAATCGCGAAAAGAGATGTCCACAAATAAGATATTGAATAAAAAGTACAAAAGGGCTTTACACCCGATACAAGTCTAATAAGGGCCCGATACTCCGACAATTACTAACTATTTATGTCTTTCTTCCATTTTGTTTCCTGGCTGGCCATCCTTTCACCGTTGAATACGTGCATGGGAAATCAGCATTGGCACAACCAAGGATGCTGAAACTAAAATTTAAGGCATGGTTGAGAGTTCCTCTCTTTACGAGTGGGATCGTTTCCCCCTCACAAGAGGAAGTTCAACCCCATGTACATTTCAGTTATTTTTGCTCCCGCTGATGTTGACCAACCTCTTCCTCTTCCTGATATTGTCCATGATATATCTTGCATGCCCCTGCAGATTTATGAATGTATTGACCATTTTTTGGTGATCTTGAGATGAAGATGAAATCTTGGTGGGGTCAGCAGAAAGCAATGACGAATTACATCTCTTTTTTCACCCCATCGTCAATGCTTGTGTTTTCCCTGAAGGATTGGGTGCAGGGGGCAAGTGTTTCTTCATTGATGACAAATGGTTGGAGGAGATGAAGAGGATGAAGAAAGAGAAGACTTCGGATGGACCACTCTTCCTATCCACCACTACTGTTGGATCTCCGGACCTTTTGCATTTATTTCTAGTTACTATTTTAAATCCACATATAGTTGAGCATTTTGATGAGTGTAATAATAAAAATTAGGATTTATTATTTTTTGCTTCTTTGTCTGAACAATTATAAAAACTGTATAATAAAAAGGTATTTAGTTCAGCTTAAGGACGTAAAACAAAAACGCTACTAGGAGACAACATAGATTCGCTGAGCGTTTTATTTTATTGTTAATATGCTGATGGTTTTGCTATCATACTTGTTGTTTGGAGCTTCCTTACCTTGCAGGTATCTATTTTTGGATTGCGGAATTGCAGCCTTTCTATGGATTTCATGCGTCTACCGGTATGCTCAGTTACTAAGCATTGGGTAGCCTCTCCCCTTATCGTTGCTTATATTTTAGTTTCTATATCATTTCATAGCATAGCATAACATGAGTCTGGGGAGAGCGATGTGAAATGAGTTTCCCACACTGCACTTGCAACACTTTATGTGCATACTAGAAGAAAATTTTCGATTTTAGTTTTCCAATTTATGTGTGAAATGTTTTTTGTTCTTAGCATTTGTCGCAAACCACGACACTCATTCGAGTGTGCACTTATTTGAGCGTCTTGAGTAAAACCTAATTTTTCATGTTGATTGGAAAATTGTCGTGCTGGCATAGGATTGAATCGTGGAGTAACATTGATGCAGCCCAACCCGAGGTCAATCGGCTTGACGTCGGGAGCATCAGGGCTGCAGCCCAGTCACCCCAACCCATCTCCACGTCCCACCACAGGCAATGCGGAAGGTGCAACTCAGTTGGTGATAAAGACTCGCCGAAGAGCTCTTTATCAAGGAGGTCTAGGGTTCGATCCCTGGCCTCAACAACCTTCCGCATTGCTTGTGGTGGGACGCGGAGATGGGTTGGGGTGAATGGGTTGTAGCCCTGATGCGTCGACGTCAAGCCGATTGACCTCGGGTTGGGCTGCATCAAACATGTACGCCTGTAATGCTTCTAATCGGTCGCTCGTGTCACGAGTAGAATCTGTGTATAATTGGAAATTTGTTTATTTTACTCGTAATTTACGAATCCGATAAAAACTGATGGTAGTATAGGCGAGTGTGTGGACAATCGCTCGATTTGTATTGCTCGAGTCGGGAGGAAGGGTATTTTTTCTTGGTGGCTATAACTTGTCCATATGGACTCTCGAAGCATTGGTACAGACAGTTCTCTAGTGTCAACTGTGATATAGGCTATCCCTTGGCCCGGTTGAGCTTTTGCACCTATCCTATGCATATTATCCTTGCTCACACACCTTGTGCCTACCCTTAATGTTTGATTCAGCCCCACCATCAATTCACCAAAACCAAAATGTCTGTCCTAATCACACCTAAGTCGAGCTTAAATTGTTAATTGGAAGGAATTGAGAGTGATTTGGAGTATTGTTATGTGATGGTTGTGCTTCAATTAAAATTCTATTGGCTGAATTGTCTTCACTTGTGCAAGGAAATGGAAATATGTCAAAAACAATTGCCAAGCAAAAACCTGAAAATTATGAAATTGAAAAAGAAATTGTAATTGGGAACAGGTAATGTACACAATCCATAGTATTGTGTTTAAGTCTGGGGGTTTCATGTGCATGTCATCATTATGCCTGGACTCTCGAAGCGGAGGGGTGCGGCCTTGCAGAAGCGCCGGCGGAGGGCATCGAGGCAGAGGAAGAACCAGAGGGCGTCGAGTACGGGAGATGCAGCGTTAGGGAACAGATGCGAAAAAAATAATGTGTGCAATGCTATGTGCACTTAGTTAAAACATTAAGGGGTATTTTAAATCATAAATAAAGTGAGTTTGTGGTGCATATAGGGAAATTTGGGGTGCATATAGGGAAATTTGGGGTGCTTTTAGCAATTCCCGATATTAAATCAGCTATACAAATTTTTAAAAAAATATATCGGTAGAAATAAAATGCACCGTAACTTTTGTTCACGGAGACATTCAAACTGATGTCTCTCTCTAAACTTCATACAAAGATAATGAACCTTCATACCATAAAAGAACTAAGTATATCTATTGCAAGAGTACAAATTGTGAACTAGTCCATAATTACCTTCTGTTGAGCTATAAATTCTGATATTTTGTGCTCTTTAACCTCCGAAGAGTTCCCTGATCATTAGCTGAACAAGAGGGTTCTCGTGCTTTCAGTTTTTGTTCCGGCACCTTTGCCTGTTAACAAACACTTAGATAATGAACCTTCATGCCATAAAAGAAGTATATCTATTGCAAGAGTACAAATGATGAACTAGGCCATAATTACCTTCTGTTGAGCTATAAATTTTAAAATTTTGTGCTCTTTAACCTTCGAAGAACAAGAGGGTTCTCGTGCTTTCAGTTTTTGATCCAGCATCTTTGTCTGTTAACAAACACTTCTTTAATCAAGATTGCCATCTTGAACAGCATAAAAAAAGTTGGTGAATGTAGTTATGAAAAATATGGATAGTATTTGGGCAGGTGCATGCACGGATGCTATTTAAAAAAACGATATTACAGACATGCAAATATTGCCAAACTTTTGATTTAGATATTTTAAAAAACGATACTATAATAATGCTGCTAAACTGTTCATCATTGTGTTTAATATAATAATTTCACACCACCATAACTCAAACAACACAACTATCTCATAAAATATATTTTACACTTTGAGTAAACATTTGACAAAAAGAACTGGAAAATGAAGATCATAAGTCAACCCAAGTAGTCGGATAAGCCTAATAGTGATTATGACATGTACCTTTCCATGCGATGCTCTACAATCCCTTGACTTGTCGACCAGCTTTTTTGCATGACCCAAACTAATTTCACTAACTCTACTCGCAAAGTTAAGCGAGCTTAGAGTTTCAGTTAAATCAGTTTCAGAATGGCTTATCTGCACGAACATTATAGTTTTTGCAGAGCCACCTGTATAATTTGCAGAGGTAGACAGATTAAAATGAATTAATCTACAAAAAATACTGTTGTTGATAATAGTTTATCATGAAGAAACTAACATAGTCCGGATGGTTAAATTATAACATGATAGCAAAACATGCTAGATTGCTAGGCCTACTAACAATTTTATGTCATTCAATTAATTTTAGATTGGATGTTTGAATTTTGACAAATACAAAATGTTAAACTGAAATTGAATTACCTAAAGAATCTTGGAGTAAATACGTCAATTTAGAATTCCTGAAACAATGAAAGTATAATAATAAATTAAATGAACATGTAAAGGAAATTTGTGATTGTTTTACTAGTTGTTGTAGCCAACCTATAAGGGACGTGACTCCTTTTACTTGACAAGGCAAACATAACATCTCCAAGAGCTGAAAAGGGTCGATTTATGTGTTGAGCCTCCTTCAATCTCTCCCCTTGGGCATCAGACTTTGCAAACCTCTCACTGCCGGCCAAATAACAAAGCCAAAGTTTACTTTGAGTGACTTCACGAGTCACCAAGTTCACAGTCTTCACGATTATGCAAAGCATGCTGAAAAAAAACTCCCATGTGAAAATCAATATCATCATTCAACAGAAACATAAAATTTTAAAAATATATTTGCGCACCAGTGAGATCTACTACTATGCTCATTGAGGTTGGTTGATCCAACAGCTCGTGCATTTTTTCCATCATCCAATACCGTCCAAACATCACCAAGGTTGTGAACTTTGGCCTCCAGTATTGGCGCATGATGAAACCAAGCCGCCGCCTTTAACTCCAACCTTATTCAGCAAATACAAAACCAAATTTTATTAGATTAACTGTTTCAACTTCATTGAACAGTGAACTACTAATATTTTAGGGTCGGAATTCCTACTTATTTGATGAAGGAGATAGTGGGAGCAAGTCTCGAATTTGCTCATTGTAAACCTCCAAAAAGCTGACGGAGATGTCATAGTCAAACAAATCTTTTCTATCTCCTACAACTTTAAAAAGCTCTTCGAGGGTTCTATAGTTAACACCCCTGTTTTCAACCGTCCCCTCCATTGTATACGTTTTTCTGGTACCTGACTGTCCGTACGCAAAAATCCATACATTGTAGTCATCCAATACGAAAATAACGAGAGGGGACGCATCCCCTTACACATAAGTTGCTCATTAGATAAGAAATGATAAAATAAAAATGAAAATTTTACCAAATTATCATCCTCAACTCTATCCTACCTATTTCATCAAGTTAAAAACACTCACATTGATCAGCATTCAGTGTATACACCCTGTCAAATTTGAAAATTTTCTTTGTCGATGTTTTTGTGATGAGTCAGAGCTCACCATTCTCAGCCGCTTCCAAATCTACTATATGAGTAGAACTAGATGAGATTTCTTTCAAATTCAACGGCGGCACCTACAAAATACTCTAATATTCCCTGCAGGAGAGCGAAAATAAACACCCAAGTTAATTCAAAGACCAAGTAATCAAATATCAATCCAAAATAAAGAGTGGTGTCTACCTTTAGCTTCTTGAAGCAAGTTGAATAAATTTTTGCTCTTCTCCATTTCTTGAACATACTTAGATTTAAAATCATCACGTTGCACAACTAATTGTGCAACTGATTTGGCAACAGACTGTGCAACTTCTTGTGAAACTACATAGAAGAAGAAAATGGATGAGTCTAAAACTATCTTTTCTACCCCCAAAAAACTATTTTCTACCAAAAAAATATTGACTAGACCAAAAATAGGGGAGTCTGAAAGACCAATTTTTAGTATCCATAAGATAAAACATAGCTTCCAAAAATACCCAATCCAGAGATGGTTTCACTCAAATTGCCAAGATCTGAGAATCCAATGGTCAACTTTTGAACTTCTAGTCGTAATTTGTTGTTCTCTTGTTTCAAAACCTAATACATTCTGTTGAGAAGGCTCAAAAGCTTGTATGTATTATTTGAGTATGTAAATACAAGGAGAGAATACAAATATATAGGGAGAAGAAGAGAGGAGAAAATCCTATACAAGATGTGGGACTAAAGGAGAAGAAAATATAAAAACAATAAATGAGCCCAATAATGGGCCCTTTACATGGGCTATTTTAACACTCCCCCGCAAGCTGGAGCGTACAAATCGTATGCACCAAGCTTGGACAAGCATTGATAGAAGAGCGTCTTGGAGAGAGCCTTCGTGAAGACATCCGCAACTTGTTCTGATCCTGGGACATGGCTTAGGTCAATCTTCTTCATTTGAACCTTTTCCCGGATGAAGTGACAATCAACCTCAATATGCTTCGTTCTTTCGTGAAAGACCGGGTTCTTTGCGATGTGTATGGCTGCTTGACTGTCACAAAGGAGACGAGCCGGTGATGGTAATTTTACACCCAGATCAGTTAGAAGACTTTCAAGCCATGTCAATTCTGATACAACAGATGTCATTGCTCGGTACTCAGCCTCAGCTGAAGATCGAGCTACGACCGCTTGTTTCTTACTTCGCCAAGTAACAAGATGTCCTCCAAGGTAAGTGCAAAAATCACTTGTAGATCGCCGGTCATCAAGAGAGCCAGCGTAATCAGCATCAGAATATGCCACAAGTGTTGGAGCAGAAGAGGAGGTTTTGTAGACAAGTCCCTGGCCAGGAGCGTTTTTAAGATACCTGAGAATCCGTTCTACTGCTTGAAGATGAGATTTTCGAGGAGAGTGCATGTATCTGCTGACAAGACCAACAGCAAAGGATATATCAGGTCTGGTAACTGTGAGATATATCAGTTTTCCAACAAGGCGTCGATAGTATTCAGGGTTCTGGAGAAGGTGATCGGAGTCAGAAGCCTGGGCACATAGTTTGTGGTTTACATCCATAGGAGTATCACTTGGCTTGCATCCGGATTGACCCGCATCATGAAGAAGGTCAAGACAGTATTTCCGTTGAGAGAGAGTGAGCCCATCTGGCCTTCTAGCAATTTCAAGACCCAGAAAATAGCGAAGAAATCCCAAATCTTTTGTTTGGAACACTGAGTTCAGATGGATTTTGACGGCCTGTATCCCTTGGGAGTCATCTCCAGTAATGATAATATCGTCGACATATACTAACAGAATAACCGTTCCTGTTGGTCGGTGACGAGTAAATAGCGAAAAATCGGCCGAGCTCCGAATGAAGCCAATTTCACGGAGAACCTTACTGAATTTCTCAAACCATGCCCGCGGAGATTGTTTGAGACCATATAAAGCCTTTCGAAGATGGCAGACCTGAGACTCCCCCGTGGTCTCAAACCCGGGTGGTTGTTGCATGTAAACAGTTTCCTGGAGATCCCCGTTCAAGAACGCATTCTTAATATCCAGCTGAAAGAGAGGCCACCGGCGATGAACAGCCACAGAGATAAGGACGCGAACACTATTAAGTTTCGCGACCGGGGAGAACGTTTCTTCATAATCGAGCCCTTCCTGTTGAGTGAAACCTCTAGCCACAAGACGAGCTTTTAGGCGGTCAATCGTCCCGTCCGCAGCATGTTTGATGACAAACACCCACTTGCACCCAACTGGTTTCTGGCCCGGGGGAAGGGAAACAACCGACCAAGTCTGGTTAGACCAGAGAGCAGACATTTCTTCCTCCATGGCCGCCCGCCAACCTGGATGTTGAAGCGCCTCCTGCACAGAATTAGGAATAGCAACCGAAGAGAGAGAAGTAGCCAAAGTGTGTAAATGGGGAGAGAGGCGATGGAGAGAGACGTAGTTGGCCAGAGGATGAGCAGTGGAGGGCAATACCTGATCAGCGGGACACGGAGTATCCAGAGGAGAGACCGACGGCAGAGGGGCAACGGAAGTGGAAGGGCGACGGGCGTAGACGCGGATAACTGGTGGTTTGGAGGGAACGACAGTCGGTTCAGAGGGAACGACCGTCGGAGGAGGGGTGGCGGGAATAACGGGACGGGGGATGGATGAAGGAGAAGGTGTGGGTGGGAGGTGGTCGGTGGAAGGAGCAGGAAAGAATGGTTGATCTTCGCGGAAAGTGATATCCGCAGAAACGGAGATCTTGCGGGTAGTAGGAGAATAACATACGTAGCCCTTTTGAGTGCGGGAATAGCCAACAAAGATATGCTTGGTCGCGCGAGGGTCTAGCTTATCCAAGGAAGGCCCCAAACGGTGAACGCAGCATAAGGTACCGAACACACGAGGTGGGAGAGGAAAGGCCGGAGTTGAGGGAAAGAGTATGCTAAACGGAGTAGCATAGTTGAGAATCGAGGAGGGAAGACGGTTGATAAGAAAGCAGGCGGTCGAGACCGCAAAGTTCCAATATGGTTTAGGGACATGCATTTGAAGCATGAGGGAGCGGGCAACGTCGAGTAAGTGGCGATTCTTGCGTTCGGCAACACCATTTTGTTGTGGTGTGTAAGCGCAGGAAGTTTGATGAAGGATGCCAAACTCAGAACATAGAGCAGTAAATTCGTGACTAGTGTACTCACGGGCATTGTCAGTTCGGAGAACCTTGATGGTCCTGTGGAATTGAGTACGAGTTTCGAGGACAAATGCCCGAAAGACACGGGGAAGCTCGGAGCGGTCACGGAGTAAGTATAGCCAAGTAGTGCGAGAGTGATCATCAATAAATGTGATAAAATATCGGAAACCAGAAATACTAGTAATTTTAAATGGTCCCCAAATATCTGAATGCACTAAATCAAAAGGAGCAGCGCTCCGGGTACAATGGGAAGAAAAGGATGAACGAGTTTGCTTTCCGAGGATACATGAGTCACACTTAAAAGGAATAAAGGAAACATCCGGGAGAGCCCGCTGGAGGATAGGTAGAGGAGCATGCCCAAGCCGACGATGCCAATCAGTAGAAGAAACGGATGAGAGGATGGTGGGAGAAACGTCGAGACGGTAGAGCCCATTCTGCAGCCGGCCTTTACCAATGGTAGTCTGCGTCCGCCGATCCTGTATAACAAAAGAAGAAGAAGTGAATAGAACGGTACAGTCCAGATCATTAGTAAGACGGCCAACAGAAAGTAAATGGAACGGAGAACTCGGAACGTGAAGAGCCGAGCGGAGGGAGATGGAGGAGGTGAGAGAAAGATCTGCCGAGCCGGAGACGGGGACAGTAGCCCCATTAGCCACAGTAATGGACTGGGGATACGAAGACTTCAGGTACTGGGCCGGTTGATGTGGAGTAATGTGATGAGTAGCGCCAGAGTCCACAATCCAACCCAAGCCAGTGGAGAGACAAGCGGTACCTGTGTTAGAGACGGAGGCAATGGAGGCAGACGGTGGGTGGAGCAAGCCCTGGAGGTGCTGGAGCTGAAGGCGGACACTTTCAAGATCAGGAGGACCAGTATCAGTAGCAACAGAGGCCGTCGGGCGTGGAGGATAGCCAACTTTCTTGTAACAAGTGGCCTCGAGATGACCATCTTTCCCGCAGAAGGAACACCTCGGCCGACCCCGGCCACCGCGACCACGTCCGCGAGCACCAGAGCGACCCCCCCGAGTGGAGGGAGGGGGGACGGGAGAAGCGGAGGAGCCTGTTGAAGAAGGGTCGGAGGAGCCGTAGTGTCGGGAGGAGGTGGAACACGGAGAAGCATGGCACACACATCAGAGAATGATGGTGTGATAGAGGAAGCCAAGACCTGAGCACGAACGCTCTGAAGGTGAGGAGGAAGACGGGCCATAAGGATGGCAGTACAAGCAGCTTCCTTCTGAGCACGCTGAGCAGCAGCATCATTGGTGAACGGCTGATGCTGGATCCATGCTTCGGCAAGAGTCTTCGCACGAGCAACAAAGGATGTCATATCCGAAGCCCCTCCAGCATCAAGAGAGAACAGGTCAGTGAGGATGTCGTAGAGATGCTGGAGGCTGTCCCGTCCAGAATATAAGGAGTGTAGCTCAGTCCACATATCTTTCGCAGTCTCATGATACATAGCCATTTGATACGGCTCACCATCTAAAGAGTTCAAGAGCCAGGTCTGAACTCGGCCATCATTGCGGAGCCAGTCATCGGTAGGAGGGGTAGGAGGAGCCTGCGTTAGGTGAGGAAGAAGGCCCTTGGCCTCGAACGGAATGCACCCAAGGGACGAAGTTCTTCTTTCCAGAGAGGGATATGGTAGTGATGCGCAGCTCATCTCGGACTTCGGGAAGGGTAGTCGGACAGGCCGGGCGGTCAGCAGGCGGGCTAGCCGTCGAACCAGAGGAGTTGCCGGAAGAGCCCATGCGGACAGACCGGGCGGACAGGCCGAGGATGCTACGAGAAGGGCAGGAGGCCGCGGCGAGCAGAACGGGAGGTCGCCGCGAGAAGGAAGGGAGGCCGCCGCGAGAAGAAAGGAGGTCGCAGCGAGAACAAAACAAACCGTCCGCGAGAAGAACGGGAGGCCGCCGCGAGAAGGACTGAGGAAGACCACGACCAGAATGCGGATAGGCAGCAGTCCGCACGGTCAAGCCAGACACCAGCGAGTAGTCAGTTCGCGACCAGAGGGCAGATACAGACGGGAGACCGCCCCGGTCAAGGTGAAACTAGCAGCGGTCAGCTTGCGAAGGAAACCGCGAGGTCGCAAGCGAGAAGAGAGAAGCGGAAAGCGGAGCCTGCAGCGGATAGAGAGGAGCTCGCAGCGGAGAGGCAAGAAACCGCAGCGGATAAGGAGGAGGCCGCGAGAAGAGAAGCGCGAGCGGACAGAAGAGGAGAAGAAGAGCTTGCAGCGGATAGGAAGAGTCCGCGAGGAAGAAGAACGCAAGCAGCAAGAAGAACGCGGCGGACAAGAGGAGAGTCCGCAGCGGGTAGAGGGGGGGGGGGGGGGGGTGGGACCCACCAGACAGAGGAGAAGATGGCTATAAAAGCCAGAGAAGGGTGGAACCACGGAGAGGAAAGAAGAGAAGAAGAGAAGCGGATACAAAGATTGCAGTCCGCAGAAGCCGCGCGGATAAGAGAGAAGCGGACAGACCCTCAGGCCGCAGAAGCAGCGGATAGGAGGAAGAGCGGGCTGAGCGGTTAGAAAACACACAGGGCGGTTAGAAATAAGGCAGACCGCCGGCTTAGGAACCTGCCTCTGATACCATGTTGAGAAGGCTCAAAAGCTTGTATGTATTATTTGAGTATGTAAATACAAGGAGAGAATACAAATATATAGGGAGAAGAAGAGAGGAGAAAATCCTATACAAGATGTGGGACTAAAGGAGGAGAGAATATAAAAACAATAAATGGGCCCAATAATGGGCCCTTTACATGGGCTATTTTAACACATTCAAATCAAAAATATATTAAAACAGTACAAATTAAAAAAAAAATCTTATTATTCATTGGATCAAGGGTGACACAGCCTGAAGCTGAACATTGTACGAGTGAAAGAATGTGAAAAAAGCATTAATAAAAAATGATAGTATGAAAGAATATTGCATAAGATTAAAACCTTCATCTTCTCATTTGTAATTGCAAGTTGAAATTTCAATTTCGATTGAGAAGAAGTCCCCTGACAAAACATAATAGTTACATTAAGAAATTACGAGCAAATAAATTGAAAAATATAATTAGAATATATATAGCAGAAAAAGGTATAAAATGAAAACCTCAAAAGAATCAGTTTTCAACTTTAATTCATTTCTTAAATTGTGTACTTCCCTTTTGAGAAGCCTTAACATTTGATCTTGTCTTGCTTCTCTTCTTCTCTGATTAGCAGCTTGTTTTCTTTCGTCAATTGAAGAGTATGTTCGTGGCCGTCCGGGGCAACGTGCACGTTCTTCTATATTCATTTTTTTCAACTAATATAAAATTCCCTACAATAAATAATTTTGCTTATCAAAGTAATATAATACAGCAGTAGTTATGATAACAAAATTTGATTGAATGGAATAGTCTATTTGAATTTTAAATATTACACCAAAAACAAGATGAACATATATATAAATAATAGCATCTTCGCACAGAAGCCCAGTTCAATGTAAAAAAGTGAACTGGGCTTCCAGTTCAATGTAAAAAAGTGAACTGGGCTTCCAGTTCACTGCAAAACAGTGAACTGGGCTTCCAGTTCACTGCAAAACAGTGAACTGGGCTTCCAGTTCACTGCAAAACAGTGAACTGGAAGCCCAGTTCACTGTAAAAAAGTGAACTGGGCTTCCAGTTCACTGTAAAGCAGTGACCTGGAAGCCCAGTTCATTGTAAAACAGTGAACTGGGCTTCCAGTTCACTGAAAAACAGTGAACTAGGCTTCCAGTTCACTGTTTTTTGTGAACTGGAATCCCAGTTCCCTGTAAAACAGTGAACTCGGCTTCCTGTTCACTGCTTTACAGAGAACTGGAAGCCCAGTTCACTGTTTTACAGTGAACTGACTGTTTTACAGGGAACTGGGATTCCAGTTCACTGTAAAGCAGTGAATTGGAAGCCCAGTTCCCTGTAAAGCAGTGAACTGGAAGCCCAGTTCAGTGTACGACACTACTCATATCATTGTTTTCCTCATGGATGAGATTAATCTCCTTCAATTAGTGTGGCAAGAAGCCCTTGCACCGGCATTCGAGCGAGCTGCGTCCGTTCTCGATGCGGCGTTGAGGGTTGCGCCCGCATCCAAGCGGGTTTCGCCCACAAACGAATGGGCTATGCCCGCAAGCATATTTTGTGTGGTGGAGACATTAGGCGAAGCAGCGACATTAGGCGAAACAACGACGTTAAGCAGGGGTGGTGACGATAGGTGTGTGCATGGCATGAAACCCACAGGAAAACCCTAAATTAAATTGAAGAGATGGGATGGAAATTAACATGAAAAATTCAAAAAAAAAATGCAAAAGTTGCAAAGGATGAGAGCCACTTTCCATGGTTCTACAGTAGACAAAAAGGAGCGTGTGCTTCCCAAATAGGGTCAGCCAATAGTTCATTATGGGAAAGTTTTCAAGTAACTAAAAAGCCCATTAGGGTTTGTCCCTTTGCAAAATCAGCTATATCTATAAAAAAAAAAGTAATCATGAAGTAGATTAATCATGCTCATATAGTAAAAAAAGTAATCATGCTCATATCAGTAAAAAATTCATCATGCTCATATCAGTAAAAAAAGTCACAACAGCTAAGTAATTTTCTCCAATAATGAAGTTCATCTCCAATAATGAAGTTGATCAACAATGAAGTAGATTAAAAAAAACGGACGAGTAGACTTAAGTTTAATTTTCTCTTTTAGTTAAACATAGAAAATGTTAAATTTTGTAATATTTACGTATGCTTAATGTTTGAAAATTTCATATTATATTGCATTGATTTGTGAACTTGTATTTCAAACTCTTATTTATGTTTGATTTTTCGATGTTTTGAGAACTATTTAGTACACTTGTGATATATACATACATATATATATATATATATATACATACATATATATATATATATATATACATACATATATATATATATATACATACATATATATATATATATATATACATACATATATATATATATATATACATACATATATATATATATATACATACATATATATATATATATATACATACATATATATATATGTTATAACATATCATGGCGTACTCGCATCCTTGGTTTTAAAATGTTGTCGTACCGCCGTATCGGGTACGTATCGTACCCGGTACCCGTATCGGTGCTTCCTAGTTGACAATATGAACTGCATGAGAGATGTCGTTCCGAGTCTGTTTACTATATTATTTTGTTTATTTGGTGTCGTATTTGGCCTCCGATCAGCCCGAACATTATTAGCCGCTCATCGGGGTGTCATACCTCTTATTAAATACTTAGGCATGTGCCTGGTTTTAGGGATCGGAGTTGACTGTTGCAACCGGTCGGTCCTCCCTGGCGTCGAGCAGCTCTTTCCCCGTGCACTACCTATGGCTTTCCCTTTCCCCTCTCGGGCAAGATCCTGTCAGCCCCTCCTCTCTCTCTCCATTCCCTCCCTGAATCCCGGCAACCGCCTATTTCCCAACCAGTGCCACCCATCCACCAACCCCTCAGACTGGCCACACCTTGTTATCTACCCAACAGCCCGCCGCCAACCTCTTTCCCCCTCCCCGGACTTCACCCCGCTGCCATCTCCACCCCTCCTCCAGGCCGGACCTCTTCCCCATTCCTAACCACTCCCACCTAAGCTCTCCCGCAACTCCCACATCCTACCTGACTCCAAACAGGAAACTGCAAGCCCCCCACCCAACTCCCCCATCCTACCCGACTCCAAACAGGAAACCGCAAGCCCCCCACCCAACCTCCAACACATGCAACCACCTCTAACCCCATAACCCTTCCCCGATCCACTTAGTCCTAACCATTAGACACCAGATCTACAAATATACCTCCTCCCTCCCCCATTCAGCCCTATCGTGGAGCCAATGGCATACCAAGGTCAAGTACACCGGCATCATCCCCCATCCTTAAGTAAGCCACCACATGCACGGGTAAATCTAGATATAGATGTTGTATCTCTTTTCATTGATTGTTTTGGTTTAAACTTTTGCTCTGAGTATTAATTTTCATAGGTATTTGTTATCGTTATTTGTAATGTAATTTGCGGAGCGCATTCAGCGCGTTTCAACGGAATTGCGCCTCAATTCTTTGGTTGATTATAATTGTTCTTTGCTCGTCATTGCTTGTTAACCAATTGTGTAATTGGGTGCTTAGATGCCTTATAAATTTTAATTACTCGTTAGATTATTTTAATTTGGACGGTTATCTCATGTTCACACGTGCACTACATTAAATATCATTTCGTATCACTGCACTACATTAAATATCATTTGGTATAACTGCACTACATTAAATATCATTTGGTATCACTGCACTACATTAAATATCATTTGGTATCACTGCACTACATTTAATTTGGACGGTTATCATTTAGTGAAATTTCTATCCGGCTACCACTGCATCATTTGGTATCAGAGCAGTTTTGAGGTGCGTTTAATGACACAATGGTAGATTGTTTCGAACCACAATGTCTGACAAGAACGTCACCGACAATCGGGCCACCAGTTCGAATTCGGACATGACGGGCCACCAGTTCGAATTCGGACATGACGGCCGCAGAGTTTCAGCGTTTAGTCCTCGAACAATTTGTCATTGTTGAAACCGGGAAAATTCCTTACTCCAAATCGGATCAAGGCAGCCTGAGGTTATCGGCTCAACGGTTGGGCTCGACGGCTAGTGGGCTAAGGCACGGGAGTCGTCGAACAACAAACAGGACCGCAGGCGCTGCGGCAGGAAGGTCCCGCCACGTACCCGGAAGCTTAGAAGAAGCAACCCCTCCACAACCAAAAATGGTCGAGCATGGTACAAGGAAAACTAGCTGGTAAATAAGTCACGGCGACTAAAGGGGATAGTCGTTAGGTCGCGGCCTGGTCTCTTTGAAAAAGGAATTCAAAGGCTCAGCTAGCGTCCAAGAAGAAGAGTTTGCGTGATCTTGATGAGATTTTCAAGTGACTCTCCTCGTATCTTTTGGGTCCTATTTATAGGAAAATCCAAAGAAAGAGGAGGGGTCCTATTTATAGCACCACACCTCGGCGACTAGGCGACTTCCTGAAGGAGCTCGCCAAGCTAGGCGAATAGCTGGTGTAGACGCCTACCGGACGAGTATGCGAGGGGAGCTCGTCATACTCGCTCAGGACTTCTTCACTTGTTAACTTCGACTTTGATGACCTGGCTCAGGGTGGTCCATCCTCGACGAATACGAGTTGTACACAATCCCCGCTCTTTTTGAGCGACGTAGGAACTCAAAAAGAATCATCCAACACTTATTTGGCGAGCTGCTTGGCCAAGTATCTGAGTTACTCGCCTTTGATGGATGTCTGCTGAACTCTATAAATAGGGGGGTGGCTGATCTTTGAGGCACGCATTCTGAACTCGCACACGATATCAAAGTATGCTGAGGAAGCCTACCAAGCCAGCATCATCGCGCTGTCGGAGAAACCCCTAGTTAAAGTATTGATTTTGTAAGCCTACTTGCAACATACGGGACGTGTCGATGTGTAAGGATACACGATCACATGTGTGAGTATGTGTCAAGGCTATCAACTCCTCGTTCATCACCATATGTCAATCAGGTATAACAACTTCATGGCATATCTGGGGATTTCCATGACGAGATGGAAGTGGTAAGAAAAGGGTGAAATGCAGAAAACGGAATGGTTGAAAAACTCAAGTGAGGAGGGTGATGTTGACAAGTGGAATGGGGCAGAGGTGGAGAAGTGGGAGTAACAAGATCACTGCGAACAAGTAAAGCAGGGAGAATTGTAGTAGAGTGCCAATAAATGTTACAACAAAAATGACAGTTGTTGGGAAATCAAATGGAAATTGGAATCGACTGGTAAAGGCAGATCAAAAAAAATGTGGAGTATGTGAACTAGAGTAGGATCTCAATATAAAGAAAAATAAGCTCACCATGTATGCACATAGTTTAGGGAATAGGAGCCTAAGCATAGCATAATATTGTATGTTCTCAAAAAAACAACATGGCAAGATTCATTAGAATGTCTGGCAACCTAATCAAAAATTTAAATACATCATGTTGGGAGCTCTAACCAAGAAAGACAAGCAAAAAATTTTGAGGACTTGTCTTACTCAATCGAAGGTAATTGAATGAAACAAGTGCAACCAAAGACCCTACGCAGAGGTTAATCAGTGATACGATTATACAATCTCCAATGAGATACGACTATACAATCTCCAATGAGGGGCACACAATTAAAAAGAAAACTCGAGATCCAGTGATTAAAAACACACTAGAGTGAACTATTTTTGCCTCGAACTAAACAAGAATAGAAGCTGACAAAAGAAAATGAATAGTAATGCCAAGAAATAAAATAAACAAGATAGATTAATTAAAAACACACAATTAATTAATCATTTATCTCACTAACAATACCACCAATTAGGGTGTCATTTTTGCGAACGTGATATAGGCTATCCTTTGGCCCGGTTGAGCTTTTGCACCTATCCTATGCATATTATCCTTGCTCACACACCTTGTGCCTACCCTTAATGTTTCATTCAGCCCCATCATCAATTCACCAAAACCAAAATGACTGTCCTAATCACACCTAAGTCGAGCTTAAATTGTTAATTGGAAAGAATTGAGAGTGATTTGGAGTATTGTTATGTGATGGTTGTGCTTCAATTAAAATTCTATTGGTTGAATTGTCTTCACTTGTGCTTCAATTAAAATTCTATTGGCTGAATTGTCTTCACTTGTGCTTCAATTAAAATTCTATTGGCTGAATTGTCTTCACTTGTGCAAGGAAATGGAAATATGCCAAAAACAATTGCCGAGCAAAAACCTGAAAATTATGAAATTGAAAAAGAAATTGTAATTGGGAACAGGTAATGTACACAATCCATAGTATCGTGTTTAAGTCTGGGGGTTTCATGTGCATGTTATCATTATGCCTGGACTCTCGAAGCGGAGGGGTGCGGCCTTGCAGAAGCGCCGGCGGAGGGCATCGAGGCGGAGGAAGAAGCAGAGGGCGTCGAGTACGGGAGTTGCAGCGTTAGGGCACGGATGCGAAAAAAATAATGTGTGCAATGCTATGTGCACTTAGTTAAAACTGTAAGGGGTATTTTAAATCATAAATAAAGTGAGTTTGTGGTGCATATAGGGAAATTTGGGGTGCATATAGGGAAATTTGCGGTGCTTTTAGCAATTCCCGATATTAAATCAGCTATACAATTTTTTTTAAAAAAATATTGGTAGAAACAAAACGCACTGTAACTTTTGTTCAAGGAGACATTCAAACTGATGTCTCTCTCTAAACTTCATACTAAGATAATGAACCTTCATGCCATAAAAGAACTAAGTATATCTATTGCAAGAGTACAAATGGTGAACTAGTCCATAATTACCTTCTGTTGAGCTATAAATTCTGATATTTTGTGCTCTTTAACCTTCGAAGAGTTCCTTGATCATTAGCTGAACAAGAGGGTTCTCGTGCTTTCAGTTTTTGTTCTGGCACCTTTGCCTGTTAACAAACACTTAGATAATGAACCTTCATGCCATAAAAGAAGTATATCTATTGCAAGAGTACAAATGGTGAACTAGGCCATAATTACCTTCTGTTGAGCTATAAATTCTGGAATTTTGTGCTCTTTAACCTTCGAAGAACAAGAGCGTTCTCGTGCTTTCAGTTTTTGATCCAGCACATTTGCCTGTTAACAAACACTTCTTTAATCAAGATTGCCATCTTGAACAGCATAAAAAAAGTTGGTGAATGTAGTTATGAAAAATATGGATAGTATTTGGGCAGGTGCATGCACGGATGCTATTTAAAAAAACGATATTACAGAGATGCAAATATTGCCAAACTTTTGAATTAGATATTTTAAAAAACGATACTATAATCATGCTGCTAAACTGTTCATCATTGTGCTTAATATAATAATTTCACACCACCATAACTCAAACACCACAACTATCTCATAAAACGTATTTTACACTTGAGTAAACATTTGACAAAAAGAACTGGAAAATGAAGATCATAAGTCAACCCAAGTAGTTAGATAAGCCTAATAGTGATTATGATATGTACCTTTCCATACGATGCTCTACAATCCCTTGGCTTGTCGACCTGCTTTTTTGTAGGACCCAAACTAATTTCACTAACTCTACTCGCAAAGTTAAGCGAGCTTAGAGTTTCAGTTAAATCAGTTTCAGAAGGGCTTATCTGCACGAACATTATAGTTTTTGCAGAGCCACCTGTATAGTTTGCAGAGGTAGACAGATTAAAATGAATTAATCTACAAAAAATACTGTTATTGATAATAGTTTATCATGAAAAAACTAACATAGTCCGGATGGTTAAATTATAACATGATAGCAAAACATGCTAGATTGCTAGGCCTACTAACAATTTCATGTCATTCAATTAATTTTAGATTGGATGTTTGAATTTTGACAAATACAAAATGTTAAAGTGAAATTGAATTACCTAAAGAATCTTGGAGTAAATACGTCAATTTAGAATTCCTGAAACAATGAAAGTATAATAATATATTAAATGAACATGTAAAGGAAATTTGTGATTGTTTTACTAGTTGTTGCAGCCAACCTATAAGGGATGTGGCTCCTTTTACTTGACAAGGCAAACATAACATCTCCAAAAGCTTGTTTTCTTTCGTCAATTGAAGAGTATGTTCGTGGCCGTCCTGAGCGACGTGCATATTCTTCTATATTCATTTTTTTCAACTAATATAAAATTCCCTGCAATAAATAATTTTGCTTATCAAAGTAATATAATACAGCAGTAGTTATGATAACAAAATTTGATTGAATGGAATATTCTATTTAAATTTTAAATATTACACCAAAAGCAAGATGAACATATATATATATATATAATAGCATCTTCGCACGGAAGCCCAGTTCAGTGTAAAAAAGTGAACGGGGCTTCCAGTTCACTGCAAAACAGTTAAAGCCCAGTTCACTGTAAAAAAGTGAACTGGGCTTCCAGTTCACTGTAAAAAAGTGAACTGGGCTTCCAGTTCACTGTAAAGCAGTGACCTGGAAGCCCAGTTCACTGTAAAGCAGTGAACTGGGCTTCAAGTTCACTGTTTTCTGTGAACTGGAATCCCAGTTCCCTGTAAAACAGTGAACTGAGCTTCCTGTTCATTGCTTTACAGTGAACTGGAAGCCCAGTTCAATGTTTTACATTGAACTGGAAGCTCAGTTCACTGTAAAACAGTGTATTGGGCTTCCAGTTCACTGTTTTACAGTGAACTGGGATTCCAGTTCACTGCTTTACAGGGAACTTGGATTCCAGTTCACTGCTTTACAGGGAATTGAGCTTCCAATTCACTGTTTTACAGGGAACTGGAATTCACTGTTTTACAGGGAACTGGGATTCCAGTTCCCTGTAAAACAGTGAATTGGAAGCTCAATTCCCTGTAAAGCAGTGAACTGGAATCCAAGTTCCCTGTAAAGCAGTGAACTGGAATCCCAGTTCACTGTAAAACAGTGAACTGGAAGCTCAGTTCAGTGTATGACACTACTCATATCATTGTTTTCCTCATGGATGAGATTAATCTCCTTCAATTGTGGCAAGAAGCCCTTGCACCTCAATTAGTGTGGCAAGGAAAAAAATAATATTGATATTTGATAAAGAGCATGATACAACAATACTTATTTGATAAGCCCAAATTAAGGAGCAAAAACCTAGAAGAAACATAGCTAATAGAAAATTCAATGAAGAAAAATAATTGACATGAACCAATATTTATTTCCACATACATGAGAAAACCATAATTTATATTAAATAATTAAAAATCCTGCATTTTAAGTATAATTTAGAAACCCAACAAACAGAAACTAATAATAAATCTAACTGCAACAAGATTTCCAGTGTAACATGTTTATTAGGTTTAGACTGGTCCATGGGCTGAGGTGCGCCAGAACTGCGCTTAGAAGGCGCTCGAGGCGCGCGCCTAGACGCGCCTGAGGCACAGCACCCTCCTTGGCCTTGTCAGGGCGCGGTTGCTTGCGCCCCGTGTGCCTAGCACCTCAGGCGCGCCTTTCAAAACATAGTTGCACTGGCATTCGAGCGGGCTGCGTCCGTTCTCGATGTGGTGTTGAGGGTTGCGCCCGCATCCAAGCGGGCTTCGCCCACAAACGAATGGGCTATGCCCGCAAGCATGTTTTGTGTGGCGGCGACATTAGGCGAAGCGGCGACATTAGGCGAAACATGAAAAATTCAAAAAAAAAAAATGCAAAGGTTGCAAAGGATGAGAGCCACTTTCCACTGTTCTACAATAGACAAAAAGGAGCGTGTGCTTCCCAAAGAAAGGGTTGGCCAATAGTTCATTATGGGAAAGTTTTCAAGTAGCTAAAAAGCCCATTAGGGTTTGTCCCTTTGCAAAATCAGCTATATCTATAACTAGGATGAAACATGCAATAATGATATAGTTCCACAAAGATACTGTAGGTGAGCACAATGACAATCTACCTTTATGCATCCATTCATGAAAAAAATGATTTTGTGGCAAGCTAAAAAGAAGGTTTTAATGCATGCTAAATAGCTCTAGTGTTAATAGGTATAGTTCATATTAGTAATTATGCTCATATCAGTAAAAAAGAAGTAATCATGCTCATATCAGTAAAAAATTCATCATGCTCATATCAGTAAAAAAAGTCACAACAGCTAAGTAATACCCAGTCTTAGCACTAAATCAGAAGATCACATCCAACTTCTTTGATTTACAAAAAATCAAAAAAAAACTGCAAGGGGCACATAATACTTACTAGTGAATATACAAACAATGACAGATTTTGCCCACCATTTAAATAGTGAACTGACGAACAATTCCAATGACACTAATTAGTGAATTGACAAACAGTGACATCCTACCATCAACATCAAAATAGTATGGAACTCTAGTTATGAGGTCCATGAGAAAAAATAGAGACAGTGCATGGCATGCATGTTGCGAATATAGATTGTAAATCAACATAGTTTTGTATGGCGAGCAAAAACAAATTGATTGGCAATCTATGAAAAAGGGATACTTCCTCGAAGGCAGCGTATCCGTACCCGATATGTATACGGTACCGGTACGTACTCGACGGATACATCTATGCAGACACACTTGGACTGTGCATATCATTCTGCATATTGTGACAGGAGTTTGTTTTTCTAGAGTAAACAAAAGTTGGCTCATGCTATGAAGCATTGGTATGTCCAATTAAGTTATGTATCTAGAGTAACCGGAGATTGAAGATGTTGATCTCCAATAATGAAGTTGATCAACAATGAAGTAGATTAAAAAAACGGACGAGTAGACTTAAGTTTAATTCTCTTTTAGTTAAACATAGAAAATGTTAAATTTTGTAATATTTACGTATGCTTAATGTTTAAAAATTTCATATTATATTGCATTGATTTATGAACTTGTATTTCAAACTATGATTTATGTTTGATGTTTCGATGTTTTGAGAACTATTTAGTACACTTGTGATATATATATATATACATATATATATATGTATCTTTATCTATTATAAAGATGTATCGGAATCAGATCATGACCGTCGAATATAAACCAAACATTTGATCGCAACCGTTTGATAACAACAACGAATCATGGTCGTTCATATTTTTTCTTAGGTCTCATAAACCTATATAGGGCATATCAAACCTATATATATTTTTAGGGCACCCTACAACCGGCCAGCCCAAAATTTTGGTAAAGAAGCCCCCCAACAGGCCAGCTGGAGTTTTAGGCTCGCAAGAGTTTAGGCCAGCCCAAAATTTTGGTAAAGAAGCCCGCCAACAGGCCAGCAGGAGTTTCAGGCCCCCAAGAGTTTAAGGCCCGCCATTATAACTTTACTTCTATAAGGGAACAAAAGCATATATACCCGAAAAATAAACTTGCGTAGGCGGTGTGGGACTAAATCCCGCCTGGAATTAATATAATCCCAGACTGGATTAATTACACGGCATTAATCCCGCATGCCGCACGTAGACATTAAATCCCGCCTGGGCAGGATTAATCCAGCGGGATTTAATCCCGCCTGGGCGGGATTAATCCCGCCTAAGTGGCGGGATTAATCCCGCCTAAGTGGCGGATCCCGCTTGGGCGGGCTTAAATTTAATCCCGCCACTTAGGTATTGGATTAATCTCGCCTAATTAGGCGGGATTTAATCCCGCCTGGGCAGGATTAATCCCGCCTAATTAGGCGGGATTAATCCCGCCTAATTAGGCGGGATTAATCCCGCCTAATTAGGCGGGATTAATCCCGCCACTTAGGTGTTGGATTAAATCCGCCCTGGCGAGATTAGGTACAAACCGGACCAAGCCCACACCACTTGCAGCCATCCCTAGTGCAAACGCAGCACCCGCGGATACAAAGACCAGTCCGCACAAAATCGGCGAACTCCAGAACCAGTCTGCACAAACTGGCAAACTGAGCGGATAACCATCCTATCCTCCTTTGCTAACTAAACATCGTCTCGCAGGATGCCGAGACGGCGGAGCTGATGCACCTGCGCATGTCGGCCCTGGAGGAGGAGAATAAGGATTTAAAAGCTCAGGTCGCCCGCCTTCGGGACAACGCCCCGTCATCGTCTTGCCGTGAACTCCTCCAGGCCCCTCCGCCCCACTATTCTCACGATTCGTTGGCTTGCTCCTTTCGGTCGAAATAGCTCGGTCAGGGTTCCTCCTCCCCCCCCCCCCCCGAGGTCCAAACTTAGCCAGCCGATCGGCTGCTACACTCTCTTCCCTGGAACGTGTTGGATTGAGAACGTCTGAAACCCACCGATGGTCACACTTACCTTGGATAAGTACTTTACAATGGTGGGCTCCCGAGCTTCGAACTCTCCTCAGATCTGTGATGCTACCACCAACGAGTCCGTAAAAGCCTCCACATCCTGGATCTCAAGCTCCTTTGCCAAACGAAGGCCACCAACGAGTCCATACCCCGCTTGGTTATTAGTCACTGGGAAGTGTAAGACCACCGCTTGCTCTATAGTGACCCCCTGAGGGCTTATCAACACCACTCCTCCCCCGAGGGAATGTTTTCCCGAGGCCCCGTCAACCATCATCTTCCATGCCCCCTGCGGCCGCGGCTCCTCGGCTCCGACCTCAACAACGTAGTCTGTTAAGAAGTCAGCCACTACTTGCGCCTTAATGGAGAGGCTCAGCACGAACGAGATGTCAAACTCGCTTAATTCAATAGACCACTTGGCCAACATGCCTGAGTGTTCCACTCCTTCAAAAATCTTGCGACGGGGATGGTCTGTCACCACCCTGATCGAATGCTCGGTCATACATAAGGAGAAAACCTACTAACCTCTCTAAAACATTCTAGAATAAATTGAAAACTTTTATAAGAATGCTCGATCAAATAAGACATTTATATCTTAAACTAGTCAAGATGAATGACTTAACATTCAAGTTATGATGGCCCAAGTCAAACTACAAAGCAGAAGGCAACATGGGTGAATCAAATGATCAAAATATAATGCAAGGCAAGCATCATTCAAGATAATATTAATTGTGATGACTTTGTAAAGATATACTACACTTCTTACAAATAGGTATAATTAATTGTGACATATATTTTGTGATAAAGATTAATTGAATAGTATTGTCATACATTTCTTTAATTAAACATTAATGAAACCAAACTTGAATATATATGAAGATGCAAAGCGAAGGACTGCATGGGCATGTTAACAGCTTAACAAATAAAATTCATTCATACAATTGTATGTGTTAAAATCACAACAAGGTACAAAATAAGATTGTTTTTTTAATTATCAAAGCATGTTAATATCTCAACAAATAAAAATAATAAATTATTAAACAAAAAAGAAAAAAATTAGTACCATAATTTTTCCGATGTCACCCAAGCCAACATTTAATGTATCATACAGAATTTCTCTAAAATTTGGAGGATCGTTGTCTTCATCATTATGAGATCCGACTTCCATGGTATGTGAGCCCTGCAAAAACTGCAATAATGGAATAATAAGCACGGAAAATGAAGCAATGTATGTAGTGCAAAAAGGGTACGAGGCATTTCAAATTTACTACCACAAAACCGTATTTAACATTTACCAACATCAAACCCTTAAATCCAACAAGTCCAAACACTCAAGTTGTTTCGAACATCATCATAAACACCTTACAACTAGTAAGTAGACATATTTAATTGGGATACAATGCTTAGTTGGTATCTATTATGCTATATTCTTTGCCTCGCAGGATGTTGTAAGATACAAACAATCTTTACAAACTTATAATCATGATGTAACCCAAGATTAGAGCTTCGAAAGTAAGTAGTTTGCGGTCGATTTTATCTTAAGCGGTGAACATTAGATACCTTGAATAAATCTGGGAAATGTTAAACAGAACTTGGACGGCAAAGACTAGATTTGTTGGACCGAGCTGAGACGGGAGACACTAGATGTCGGCGAGATTGGATGCTGAGGGAGAGGTTGCCAAACTTCAAAGAAGCCTCCAGCGAAGGAGATTGGGCGGGATGAGACATCGAGAAGTAGAAGGGGAGTGGGCACGGAAGTCGCGCTAGAGAAATCAAAACAGAGAAGACTCATTTTTCTATTTCTATTCCAGCATGTCATTCATAGAGGGAGGGCTGGCTTTCTAATAGAAAATAAATATTAGGTATTTAGGTTTAAATGGAAAAGAAATTTTAAAATAAGAGATTTTTTGAAGTACCCTAAAAGGATTTTTCAAAAGATTTTCCCACTTAGTAATTCTTGCCGTAATTTAATTCTGAAAATATAATAATCTTATTTTTAACCTCAGTATTAACTAATTTTGAATATGATTTAATTTATTAATTTTTATTGAGTTCGTCTTAATTAACATGCTATATAATTTTGACCGATCTTTTTATTAAGAGACTTATTAGACAATCGCACCAATAAGTCATAGCAACGAGCCTCATCGTGGTGCGCGATACAAAATAAACAAGTACAGGCATGATAAAAATAGACGTGTGTTAAAATAAGGATATGCAGTTAAAATAAACACATATATGAAAATGAGGCACAGGCTACACCAAATTCACATCCCAGGTATTAAGGAATAAGGACAAGCCGGAATTGTTGTTATGTAAATCTGCCTAGAATAACGAGCATAAGTGCACAACTATCATCATCATTAACTCCAGATTAATATCACAATAAATTAGAGGAGAATCTAAACCACCAATTTGATATTAAAAAACCAAAAATAGCAAAGAGGGTATTCATGGGAGACAACCTGATACATATGGATTCCCCTATGCATAAGAAACTAGAAAAGCGAAAATTCATACTTGTTACTAGTAGATTTCTGAATAATGTAAAGATATCCAAGCGGTTCATTCATTAAAATAATAAGAGTATAGAAAACCTTCAAAGAGTAAGATTGAGTAGGTATGACATATGTCTCAAGTAAACTTATTATTCCACAAAAAGAATACAAAGAACACATTACTCACCCCTAGAAAAGGAATTAAATTCACGCCTAGAAAAGAAATTAAAGTTCCACACGCAGAACCTGACGACACAGGATTGATGGGCGGCACTGCTTGGCGAAAGGGCTTCGACAAAGTAGGGCTCTAGCAACGGCGTCGGGCGGAGTGTCGTTCTGTGTCGATGGTGATTGACTATGGAAATCGGGAATTCGAAAGGAGTTTAGGGACGGCATTGATGCAAGTGATCATCGATGAAGGAGCAGTTGCAGATTGAGACGATGCATGCGACGATCCTGTCAGAAATCGAACCCGGGCAAGTGCTTGTGTGGGTCAATCGGGGAGGACGTGCTAGAGGCAATGAGGCTTATGTTGAAGTCGTCGAAAAGGCGCGGGCTTGGCCCGATACGAAAGACGATCGTCGGCCCAATGCAGAAGCAACAACGAACGAAAGTTGCCTGGGCTTCTATGGAAGTAAAATTTTGTGCCGCTAGAGGAGATGCGTGAAGGATCAAATTGACGTGTGTCGGCGGACAAGGACCGATGACTCCGATACCAAGATGTTAAGGGTCTACTCGGAGGTTGCCAGAGGTGTGACCGGAGGTGGAAATGACGGTAGCGAAGATACTACGAAGTCTTGACCGAGGTTGCCTAAGCGGTGCATGCTTGGGAGAGAGAGCTTCTAAGATCTCTTTTAGGGTTTGAGAAAATAGATTTCTTCATTCATATCAATACAAGACCCGATAAGTCCTTTAAATAGGACTTATAACTGCATTTTAATGGAAATATGAGACAGACTTGGACATGCGACTAAAAAGGACCTCATAAAAACACGACATAAATAACGTCACTATATAAGGGCGTGACTCTAGGACAAAATAAAAACATATTAAGAAATAATTAATAATAAATAACGTCATAAAATGATCCATAATATAAAACTAACAAAATACAATTCTAGCATTCAAATGCATGTCTGCTCGAAACTAGTTGATATGACGTGCATCTTTGCATTTTCAAAGTTGCTAAAGTTCACAACAAAATATTTGAATTGTTGTAGATTACAAAACTACGTGATTTTTGAAAAGTGTATCTACAAACAATCAGCCAAAACAGTTTAATAACGCATATATTTGTACCATTAGTCATTTTCATATAAAATCAAACCCTATTTTAAAGCCTAATGTAGCCAAAAGATGTAGTTATTTCCTTATAAGATAATCATTTCCTAATAAAGATTACTATCCGCTAAAACATTTGCACATGAGATCCAAAAGGTTATTAGACATTGTTATTCGGAACGGCGGCGCGAACCTGCGATGGAGCACGAGTTTTGGTCTCGTTCAGGGTCAATGGGCCAAGTGCCATATTTAGCATTTTTGAATTGGCGATCCAACTCCACGAATGCGTCCGGCTTCTCGTTTCAATATGTTTCCATATATTGTATTTTCACTTCATTTTATTTCATGTAATCGGTACCGTCGCATCTCCGGCTTTATTTAGAGGTTCGTTAATATAATTTTATTATAAATAGGAGATATGAGGGATGTTTTGAAGCATTACAGGTTTTTGGAGAAATTTATTCTCGAAATCTGGTGATCCCCTCACGGTAACAACTCTGTGAGGTCCCTAGGTGACGACTCCTAGGTGTTTTCCCACAACCCCGAGGTATTCATCCTCCTTCCATAATGTTTTCAAAAATTGTTTATATATCCCGACTGTCCCTTACGCTAACTTTTAATTTCTGAGGCTCGCAACCTAAAAACGAGGGGACATTCAGGAAATTTTGCAACCTACAAACGCCTTTCGACTCTTTTTTACTTGTCGCACCTTTCAGCCGAAGTTGCTAGTTACGTGAAAATTTGTGATTCTTATGAAAATGCAAGCCTTTAAACACGACACATTTTTGGTTTATTACAACCATTACTCATTCTAACCCAAATTTGGGCAGATTTAACACTCAATTTCATTTTGTGCTTACCATTATCAAATAATTACTCTAATATTATGGTAATCGTAGATCGACTTTCCAAAAGCACGCACTTCGCACTGCTTTCTACTGGCAGGAGGGCTCACATCATTCTGAGGATAGAGCAGTAGGACTTCGACTTGGAGGTAGTGGTACGGTCGTTGGCAAAGTTTAACGTGATTTTGGTCATGGATTGACTTGTAGATCAGCGTGTTAACATTGATTGTAACCTGAAGCTAGTAACCCTAAGGAATGGAAGACCACTTGAGGTCTAGTTTAGAGGTACAAGGGAATTGCATCATTGTTGATTTTAAAAGTGCAATTGCTTCCTAAGCTGAGAGAATCTCAGCCCTATCTTATTATAAATCTGCTGCTTGTGCTGGAAGTGATCTACAGATCTGTTGCTCTGCTTCTTCCTGAACTGAACCAGATGTTCAGTCTTATCTTCTTCTCAACCACAAGAAAGATGGTCTTCAAATAATTGTTGTTTATGCTGAAAGTAATCTGCAGATCTGTTGTTCTGCTTCTTCTTGAACTGAACCAGATGTTTAGTCCTATCTTCTTCTGTCCTGAGATAATTCAGTACAGATTTCTTCTTCCCAGTCCAGAAAATGTCTTCAAGAATGCTTGGCTTGAACTGTGAAGTAACTGCAACTAGAGTTGACCCTCAGCTGCTTCTTCTTACTCAGAGATTTCCTCTGATCTTGTTGGTACAGATGTGAATGGCACCAGCAATCTTTCTTTAGCTTCCCGTAACGACGACTAGGGTTAGACCTTGTTGCACCCTCTTTCTTTTTTAGAGATTACTCTGATCTTGCTGTTGATGGTGAAGATATCAGCAGCTAACATTGCTGATCTGTTAGGATCAACTAACTTGAACTTCTTGTTCTTCACCCTCTGCAACAATGGCGAGAAGGAAGAAGTTTCGCCCCTTTGCGAAAGGAATGAATCTCGTCGAAAAACTTCCTTGCATCTGATCTAATTCCATCGCCTTTTTTAATCCCGCGATTCGATTGACACGTGCCGCTGTATTAACGGCAGATTATAACCTTCATTCTGAGTATAGAAGGCTGACGGCGCTGTTAGAGATGAATTACAGCTTTTCTGCAACAAATTTGAATTTCGTTGACTTTGTCGACTTTGTTGACTTTTGCTGACGTCAGTCATTCTGAACTTAGAAAATTTCAGACATTAGTATAGGCGTTGAGTGAACAAGCTTCACAAAATACTTAGACAGAAATTCTGTCATTATGCGTTGAGTGAGCAACCTTCACTCAACGCCAAAATACTTAGAAAAGTTTTCTGTCATCAGGCGTTGAGTGAGCAACTTTCACTCAATGCCAAAACACTTAGAAAATTTTTTCTATTATCAGGCGTTGAGTGAGCAACCTTCACTCAACGCCAAAACACTTAAGACGGAATTTCTGACAATAGGCATTGAGCGAGCAACCTTCACTCAACGCCAAAGCCCTTAGACATGTTACTGTCACTTGGCGTTGAGAGCGTTGAGTCCACTCAACGCTTTTTGCCTTGGCCAAACTTTCTTCATCTTTCGCGTTGAGTGAGCTTTCATCACTCAACGTCAAAGTACTTAAAGAGCTTTCTGTCACTAGACGTTGAGTGAGCCTTCATCACTCAATGCCAAAATACTTGGACAGATTTCTGCCACTTGGTGTTGAGTGAGTAAGCTTCACTCAACGCATTTGGACTTAGCCAATTTTCTGTGTGAAAACACAATGGCTCTGACTGACTAAGATTCAGTCAACGTTATTGCCACATGACGTAGAGTGAGCAAGTTTCACTCAATGCATGTGGACTTGCTCAAAAATCTACACAGAATTTTTGTGGCTTTGACTGTCTGAGCAATACTCAACGAATATGAAGTTATAGCATTGAGTGAATGGACTTCACTCAACGTCTGTGGACTTAGCCACATTTCTGTCTGTTTCTTCTTAGGTTATTACTGTCTTAGCCTGTCTCACCGTTTTTTAATGTATGGCATTGAGTGAATAAGCTTCACTCAACGCCTGTGAACTTAGCCACTTTTCTGCCTAGCCAATAGTTAGGCTGAGACTGTCCAAGCTATACTCAATCCTTTTACTCACCTGGCGTTGAGTGAATAAACTTCACTTAATGCCTGTGGACTTAGGCGATTTCTGTCTTTCCACCCTATGACCAGCTGTCACAATCTCTTAGAGCACCTGTCTAAACATGTTTTAAGGGACATCCTGCACACATTGAGCTTGAACTTTATCAAATACAATTATGCACTTAGCATTGCTTGGGATGTCTTCTTCAAATCTAGAGAACATTGAGGGCAATATTCCCAACAATCTTCCCCTATTTGAAGAAGACAGAACACAACAATATTAAGAAGCATATCACAATAAAACAAATTAATTAACTGCTGGTGCAAGTATAACTTGAATTACCAGCTTACTAGTTCAATGTGCACTCTCCTTATAATATGCACTAACTCAATATGACTAATATATAGTCATTGCATTTCTCATACTACTTGAATATTTCCAAATAGTATGCACTGACTCAACATGACCTGGTCATGTTGAGTCAACATGACCTGGTCATTTTGAGTATTGCTTCTACATCTCTTCCCTTCCAAGTATCGCCTCTACCTTTTCCCTCTTTCTGGCTTCTTCAATAGGCATGCATCTATTTAGGAAAGACAAGGATCATGTGAGAACTTTACTCTTGGTCCTTTTGACAATCATGCGCAGGAAGAGTTGATTCCTTAGCTTGCATTGATACAAGTGTATCAACACTATACTTCAGTGAAACCAACATTTTTTTAGCTGATCTTTGTGAAATTTAACCTTAAGATTGTAGTCCACCTGCTGATGTTGTATCCACAGAATCAGCATCCTCCAGCGGTGATACCATTGATATACCACATCACTACAGCCCCTTTGACATTGAGTGGTCCATTGATCCACTTGAGTTAGCTGCTATCATTCATCCCCTTGAGCTAGTGTCACACCTCCCCATTTTATGACTTCAACAGAGCCATTTATAGTCAGGGAGGAGCTGACTGTTCCTGTTCTCCTGCAACAGCACTGTCCCTTCAGCATCAGCAGTAACCTCTCAACAGTAATAGTCCATCTCAAATTCAGAGAAGATTATGACATTATCATAAATAATCTCCCCCTTAGTCTGTGCATTGTCCTTAGGACAAACTGATCAGTACTTGTGACAGCTGATCCACTGCGGCAGCTGCCTGCTCCTCTTAATCAGCAAGCTAATCCTGATTCACCAAGTGTTGGACTTGCTCCCCCTAAACAGGAGCACATTGGCTTGCTCCCCCTCAACAGGAGCATCTTGGCTTGCTCCCCCTCAACAGGAGCATCTATATCATCATCTCTAATGGACACATGAGTCCATTGAAGTCTTGATACCACTTGACAATTTTTATAGTCTTGATACCACTTCAAGAACTTATCAACCTCAATATAGTAGACCTGGAGCAGATGCTGGGTTCACAGAATACCCCCTTTTGATCATTGTCTTTATCCTTGATTATGACCAGTTACCACTCCCATAGTGATCATACCACTTGACAAGAGATCATTTCTCTTGAGTTGAAATCACTGACACAATTATCCTACGCCACTTGATATCACTTGAATGATCTTTCCTTGAACTATCCTTTCATTCTAATACCAAGTCTTTCTTTATTCTCATAAGAATATGCTGACTTGTATCAACAATAGCTAGATCAATCCAGTTGTTCTTGAACTGATTGACTTGTCATCTTTCAACAGGTACAACCATCTGGGTAGTCTCCCTCTCAGCCTCAACATTGTCCATAGAGACAAGCTGATCCTTCAGCAGTATTGCTGATCTACTTGATGCAGGAGAGTCTCTGACACCAATTCTCTAGACAAGACTTAAGCTTTCCAGATTACCAGACTGTACTAGCTTTCCCTTAGAGTTTGCACAGATCTTGTACAACTTCACTTTCAGTTACCATTTCTGCTACCTCAGCTAGATTATTTTCTGATTAGTAGCCACTGACAAGGAAATCCCTTGCCGCAGGTTCAGATGATACTGACCACTGAGCATACATATCTCTTCATATTTCCTGAGAAGAGACTGACAGTTGAGTATACCACTTGATAGACTCTTCAGCTGATACCACTTGAAAGACTCTTCAGCTGAGCATTATGTGTCCCTTCCTTGTTGCACTCAGAAGAACTACTCCTAGAGATTTCCTCCGTGCTGAGTATAGCCTTCTAGTACTTCTCCTCACTGATCTACTGATGTGGCAGCAGGACTATGTCCCATCACTCAGACATCTTGAACTTTAATGGATGGATCCAGCTGGTCTTCATCCATTGCCTGTGTAGTATGTCCCTCATTAGGAGAGCTCACAACATCATTCCATCCTCTTCCTTTTAGGCAAAAGGAGGAACTTGATGGACAAGTTATCCATCTTCAACTTATCAACTGCATATCTTAGGTCCATAACTCATTCGAGTATGAACCTTGAGATAACTCCTTGTTCCAGTCTAATTCCTGGAGCAACCTCTGTCCAAATATCACATGGTAGTATAAGCACTTGGACTATCCTGCAAAACAGAGTTTACCTTACCTTAGGACCCCAAAATGAATTGGGTGATATGTTCCTGTTAGCAACAAAATGAGCATGTCTACCAACAATTTTTCTGACTGGTAGACTTACTTTAGCTTTGGACACACTAGAATTATGCCAACAACCAATGGCAAAAAGATCTATCTTGCCACAACACCAGCACTCATAAAGGTTATACCTTCTTTTCTGAGCTGGTCCAGTGACTGTGCTAACAACAACACACTTTCTAGAAGCAACAGTAGTTGTCTTCTTCAGATTTCTTTCAACAACCATCTGACTGAAGGAAAGCCTTTCAGCAGCTTTATTTAGCTTTTTTTAAGTACCATTAGCAGCAGTTTTCTTTGCAGAAATCATGCTCCTAATGGCATCAGAAACACCCAAATCAAGCTTGTTATAAGACTGACTTTTAGTCCGAATCATTGTTGATTGAGTCTGAAGTTTGGTTACTGCCCCATTCTTAAGAGAGGGGGCAGGACACCAAAGGCAAATGGTCCAGGATGGGCCTTTTGGACTTCTTCATGGGGAGCTTTCTGTGCACTCAATCGCATGCCCTTTCTTCTTCCATTGTTAGATACATTTGTATTCTTACAAGGAAGATTCTCATTTCTCTAGTGACCATACTTGAGTGACCATACTTGAAGTCCTGCTCATACCTGTTGGATGGGAGAATTACCTTGTAAAGGGTTGATTAAGACTTAACAGGAGCTTTACCTTTCCCTTTGGAGAGGGTAACTCTAGAAATTCACTTGGACTCGGATTTTCTCTTGAGTGAGTCTACTTTAAAGAAGTTATCCACAATAAGGGCATTCTTGTATTTGATGGTGCCTTTCTGAATGATGGTAAGGGTTTTTAGTTGGCTTACTTCCCTTATCTTCTGCTCCAGCACAGATGTTGTCTCAGCCTGTTGAGAAGCAGCTAGCTGAAAGGAGGTAATCTCCTCAACCTGCCTTTTGGCCAACTTCTTGCTTCTTTTCAAAACATCCAGAAGTGTATCATCCTGGTCAATCAATTGATTGGCATCAAGTTCCGATTCTGAACTGTTAAGTCCTTACTTGGACCAGGCTGATCCTGGCAGGATTCTTCTTCTGTCATAGCCATCGGCCCACAGCCGTCACTGATATCTTCATCCACCTCAGTATCACTTTTTGAGTGTGATAGAGGGGCCATGATCTCTATCCCGGCATCTGGATAGTTTTTATCTTCTTCTTCAATGGTCATGAGACCAATGTAATCCTCCGCTTTATCTGAGTCAGAAGACTCAGAAACACTGTCTGATAGTCTGACTTTGTTGTCATCTCTTACCTCCTCTGACCCTTCAATATAGACAACTAGAAAATCCCACATCTCTTTGGTTGTCTTGCAGTGAACTAAGCTCTGGAAGGTGGAGTCATCCACAACACTTACCATGATGTGTTGTGCTCTCTTGTCCATAGTTGTCAGGATGACTTTATCCTCAGTCATTTGAGCATAGCTCTTTGGGGTCTGGATACTTGCAT
Source organism: Platanthera zijinensis (assembly GCA_039513925.1). NCBI lineage: Eukaryota > Viridiplantae > Streptophyta > Magnoliopsida > Asparagales > Orchidaceae > Platanthera > Platanthera zijinensis. The sequence continues at coordinate 30,348,993 of CM077092.1, forward strand.
CTAAGGCAGAGACCTTCATGAAGATGAAGGGTCCTTCTTGAATTGTTGCTAAGACCCTAGGATCAGAGGATTTCATGAGCATCTTGATCCTCTCTTTCCAAATCCCAAAGTTCTCCTTATAGCAGACTTGAAGCTCCATTACTTATTGTTTTCTTCTGAACTCACAAGTACAAACCTTTTAGCTATCCCTGGAGATCACTTAGACTGTTAAGTCCTTTTTGAGCAACCTCCATCTGATACCACTTGAAAGTCTTTAGTTTTTAGGATAGCTAAATCACCTAGAGGGGGGGTGAATAGGTTTCTTAACTATCCTAGAAACTAAAGACTTTCAAATTCCAATCCATAAAATTAAAACCACAATTTCCAGCTACATAGTGTTAGAAATATATTCAATTTTGATAGCAATGAATCCCCCCAGCAATTTAGGTTCTATTACTATCCTCCGCGTTCCATGATCTCAACAGAAGTCGTTACCGCCAAGCACTAGTTTTGAAAAGTAGTGGTGTTGTGAAATTGTTGAAACTAAATTGATACCAAAGATCCAGAAAAATGATTCCCATCTAATTGTAGCTTATGATTAATCTTGTTTCAGCATATCATGTTGGGCCCAATGGACGGAAGAAGTTTTTTTGGTGATGATGTGGGGGAGCTTCACTATAAATACTACCCAATTGTTCCCACCAGACTAGAGCACGAGATGGTCGATGCCCCGCCGGCTTAACTTCTAAGCTTTTTTTGTATCTCGGCTCTCCAACCCGCCCAAAACAACGGTCAATTCCTTATAAAAAATTTAACAATTTTTTATCCATATCTTCCTACTGTTTGCTTGAGATCTTCTCTGCCTAATCACCCTGAAACATCATTTGATCGCAAGTTTTCAAAAATAAAAAAAAACTTGTTTAAGATCAGTGATCTGTGTAACTTCAATCTGAATGTTCTATATTATGAATGGTTCACTTTGTCAACAAGAAATTGGTTGTAGAAACAACCCATGTTTTGCCACAGATATTCATTCAAGTTGGAATTGAAATAATTTTAGACCGAGCTCTTCCACTTTATTTGTAGTGAAAGGTTTACGATCATTATCTTCAAATTTGAAATTTGTGCATGTAATCATTGTGATACTCATTACAAAAGTGTTGTTTATAGCAATCCAAATGATGCCATCAACTGTGAAAATGTAGTAGGATCCCCAAAAGTCTTAACTTGACATTAATGAAAAGCTCGTGTTATTTGAAAAGATGATGCCACACTTTATTGAATGAAGCTTCAAACTTCTCAGACCTAAAGTTTTCATCAACAGAGGATGGTTGTTAATGTTTTTTTCGTCAACTGATAACCCAATTTATCCATTCATTTATGCTCTGTTTGGAGCGACGTTTTTTCTGGTGAGTTTGGACAAAAATGACGTCATAGAATGTATGTTTGACATGATTATAGTTATGATCTCTACCAAAAAAAATTAGTTATGAACATAGAAAGGGGATGAAGTTTCTTAGGGGGACGTCACGTGTTCATGAACGACAATTCATAATAGCGGTGCACTTCATTGGTTAGGCTACGTTTGACATGGTGGTGGCTTTCGTGAACACCATGATCATGAATATTTAAATATGTTTTAATATAATTGTCATCATGTTTATAATATTGTATGAATTTGAGTAAAGAAAACATTGAGCTTATTAAAGGGTTATGGTGGGCAGAGTTTTGAAAAAAATCAGCATACATATTCCTTTTAATAGAAGAACAAGAAGAAGATACGGGCCCAACAAACAAACCACCACTTAGAGCAATCATGACGTCTCACGGAATCATGGGACAACAAGTAGATGGGAGAGTACGTTCGGCGGAGTAAACGTGTATCTTCATTTCCACTTCTTCCCCCTACGGGCCCAACAATCAAACCACCACTTAGAGCAATCATGACATCTCACGGAATCACGGGACAACAAGTAGATGGGAGAGTACGTACGACAGAGTAAACGTGTATCTTCATTTCCACTTCTTCCCCCTACGGGCCCAACAATCAAACCACCACTTAGAGCAATCATGACGTCTCACAGAATCACGGGACAGCAAGTAGATGGGAGAGTACGTACGGCAGAGTAAACGTGTATCTTCATTTCCACTTCTTCCCCCTTAGAGCAATCACGACGTCTCTCACCATCCATGATCTTATCCCCGCCGGTGCCCAAGCAAAACCGGATTTTATTTTAGCTAAACTTTAACGAAACATAACCGGATTTTATTTGAAGATCCATAGCGGACAATTGCACTAGTAAGCCCAATAATCAAAGTATAAAGCAAGAAAAAATAACATGCAGGATAACATTAAGTTTTACATCTATTGGCAAAGAGATATTACACTTGTTGCAAACACATAATTTAATCATGACATTCTTTTTTGTGACAAGAACAAAATCAATAATTCTTCCGTACCATTGTTTCGATTAAGGAAGATAATAGGACTAAATTACAATAAGGAAGATAATAGGACTAAATTTTAATTATTGTATAGAAGGTTAATACTTCAAAAAAAGTAAATTTACTAAACAAACTAAAAATAGCAAAGAGAAAATCAATACCTTAATTTGTCCGATATCAACTTGCATTGATGTGATAATAACTTAGTAAGTGAAGAAAATTATATAAAATAGAAAGCTAAAAGGGTGGAGGCATTAGGGCTATTGAACAAATATAACAGTTGCACAAAACTCCAACCAGATGCAACCAAACTCTAGCCTCTTTCCCAAATGGAAAAGGAGGTAGTGGACTATCTAACTGCTTTTTGGAAAGAACACTTATAGGTACACGTAGTTTAATTTTTTCTGGCAGAAATGACATTTAATTACAGTACTTTATCTACTTAATTAAAATGAAAAAAAAAAATCATTTATTGAAGCAGATATTTCCAATATGAGTGTTGCTATCTCACCGCTTTATTCTAAAAAACAGTGGTTCAGCTTGATTATAAGTACATTAGATATTTTGTGGTAAAAATCCCGTGGACTATAATCGAGCTAAAAATTAAGCCAAGTGGACCACAGGAAGAGAAAAAATAGTAAAAAAATCATTTTTTTCTAGGATTGAATCATATGTTTAAGCATGATATATATATATATATATATATATATGCTTTGATTTGGCAGGATACAAGCTTTGATTTGGCAGGATATATGTTTTGAGAAAGATGAGAATCTTTAGTGGCATATTTCACATTCAAAATATGCAATAAAAGCAATGTTGATTAGAAAATGTACTCTCATCATTTTATACAATTCATAAGGCAGACCAAACTCCTCTGTGATTCACTATCAGTCATCAAAAGAATCAAACTTCTTTGAATATATAATTAGTATACATGTGCACGGTAGTGGGTTGGAGAATGGGAGATGATGCGCGCCAGCGGCGTTGGAAGGAGGCGATGAAGGTGTGGAGTAAGACCTCCATCTAAAAGACAAATAAATCAGGAGTGGATGGGAAGAGGACAGAGAAACAGAGAGGGTTAGAAGAATGCGAGAGAAATACCTACCTTCACAGGAGCACGGCTGGAGTGGAGGAGGAGCTGTGAAGGAAAGAGGCTCTGTGGAGGCAGGAGGAGCGTTTTAGTGGATCGAGGTGAGGCTCTGTGTGAAGGGCGAAGACTTGCAGGAGGCTTTGTTAAAAACGGAATTGATTTTTTGTTGTCCAAGCATAACATAAATAACAATGCCCAACATAAACTCAACAAATCAAACCCTTTTTTAAGCTCAAGAAAACACTTTGAATCAAAAGCTGAATGAACTTTCAACTTTAGAATCAAAAGCTAAAACTCTCCTTCTCCACAAGCCGCCGAAGGCTTCATTTGTTTAGGCGTTTTCCCATCGGGCGTTTGCTCCAAACGCCAGCGTGAAAACCCCTAAATAAATGAAGCCTTCTGTGGCGTGTGGAGGAGAGTTCTAGGCTTCATTTGATTTAGCGGTTGCGATTGTAAAAGGAGTTGTTGTAAATGCAGATTTGTAAATGGAGTTGGTGGAAATAGAGATTTGTTTGGGTAGTCTGTGTTTGCAGAACTGTACGAAACAGAAAACCGTTTGGTAATACAGCGGTGGCGTTTTATAAAAAAAATTATACAAATTTTTTTTTGTTCCAATCTATATAAAATTGCGGAAAATTCCAAAACACACAACATACTCACTCATGTACACAATCACACACTTCAAAACTCCAAAACACACACACAGCATACACACACTCCAAAACACACACAATACACAATCACAGCCACTAGCATTTACACACAGCATTTACATATAAATGAACATATAAATGATTGAAGAAACTCATATACACACATATACAGAGCATACTCATCACACTCCATCAAAAACCATATCCAGAGCATATGAAGAAACTTGTATTGCCAGCATAATCATTTGTGTACGGGGGAGAAACTCCAGCATACACAGAGCATACTCATCACACTCCATCAAAAACCCAAAAAAAAAAAACGATTGAAGATGTGTTCGTTTGGGGAGAAACTGGCAAAACTTACGAAAACAGGGTGTAGGAGGATTCAGCGGGGACAAACTAGCAAAACTCCAGCATACACAGAGGATGCTCATCACACTCCATCAAAAACAGAAAAAAAAATTGGGGGAGGAGGTATACCTGCTGCTGCTACCTTTGTCCGATCTATAGTAGGAGGTAAATTTCTGCACAAAAATAGGGTGTAGGGGGAGAGGGAAGAGTGAGTGGTCTGGCAAGGTAGGAGAAGCAAAAAGGAGAAGCCATACGAGCCGGAGCAACAAACCTGGGCCGGAGAAGAGCAGTCCGTCGGAGAAGAGCAGTGGCTGAACCCCTTCGCACGGAAGAAGGCTCGATGATGTCGTGGAAGAAGCTCGATGCCGGAGTCCGTCACCGATCGCCGCCGGATGCCGCAGAAGATTTTCGGAGTCCGCCGGATGTCGTGGAAGAAGCTTCAAATAATCGCGATGGCAGCGCTGTCCATTACCCTAAAAACGCGATAAACCGGAGCTCTGGCCTTCAGTTTCGTCGCACGATTATTTGAGCAGGAGTAAACGGAGCGGGTTTGGAAACGTAAGCCGAAAAACAAATGGAATTCTTGCGGCTTTTCGTTTTGGGCAAACGAAACAGAACCGAAAAGCTTAAACAAATGCAGCTGCGCAATTATTCGACTTCAAAAAACTTTCCCGGGTTGTCGCCGAGTACACAGAAGGAGGAAAGCAACAGAGAAAGAGAAAAGAAGAGTTTCCAAGAGTGACTACCTTAGCGACGATGACGAATATGGAGCGCCGGGTTGCCACCGAGTACGAACGGAGGAACGGTGTGATGAGTTGGAAGTGTGTGAAAAAGAAAGAAAGAATGTGGAAAAACAGAGGAGGAGACGAGGATGAGCTGCGGAGGAGGCTCTGTGGAGGAGTTCTTAGCGGAGAAGGGAGGAGGACGGCCTGCGCGGGGTTTACTTTCGGCGGCAAAGCAGAGGAAAGTGCTGCCTGTTACGACAGGAGCTAGGGCTTTGTAATGAAGATTGCAAAGCACGGTTAAGGATGGTGGAAAAAGAAGAGTACAGTTGCACAGAGGCGGGATGATTGAAGTAGGAACTTGATGTAGGCCTACGGTGTGATTGTGATGCTTGAAGGCGACCCTTCACTTAACTCACTTCCGATCAACTTTATGCCTTTGAACTTTTAGCCACACAATATAACAACTTTGTTGCACAAGTTACCCGAGAGAAAATTCCACCCAAAGCGACGATTCGGAAAGAGGTCGGAATTAGTCCCGAAAACAAGAAATGACGAACGATTATCCAATCCTCTAGATCATCAAAATCTCAAAAGCACAACGACCAAATCTTGACAATTAAAACCCAAGAATCCACAAGGATTTTGGAGGCAACTGTTAAAATTAGTGAAATTCACGGAAAACGGGAAATCAGACGCAGGAACACTCAACCGTCCCGAGTCAAATAAACCAGATGTACAAAACAAAGCAAGAATCCCGTATTATCAACAATATCGTCTTTACAAGGCAAGACATACATGACGAGACACGCTTCACTGATTTATCTGATGGAAACAAGAAAAGAAACAAAGCGAGAGAACAAACCGCGCAATCTCAGAAAGAAGCCGTTGACTTAAACAAAATCTGCACTACCTTAGAACCAAATCTCTGGCTCTTCAGTTTTATCCGCACAACCTGCACAGCAGAAACCGGTTAACCTCTTCAAATAGCGCGGATAGAAAATCCAGTCGACGACAACTATTCGCGAGTAGACTTATTGTTTCATTCAGTTACTGTGGATGTGACGGGGGGTTCTATTTATAGGCACAGAGATTAGTGTGGCACCACCCTACTGATAGGAACACCCGAGCTCGCGGCGAGCACAGAGTGTATCCACACAAACCGCAAATACAAAGCTTGTTGTTGGGTATTGTATCTACAATTACCTGGATTTGAAGAAGCCTCTTGTCAAGCTAAGATGAATTCACAATGTATTTGATGATATGTCTTCAAGTTGCGCTTGCAGTTATTCCACGCTAAGTACACACCAATGTCAGAGTGCAGTGGGTCAATATACACGGGTCTGCGCAACGTAATCTCTCGTTGAGCAGATCAGTGTGTTGGCTTACGTGTACTCTCTCTATTGGAGTGTACTTATTTTCAAGTACAGGGCTGAGATAGATCAAGAGCAGAAGAGGAGCAAGGATGGGTCAAAGACAGTCATGGGAAGATAGAAGAAAAATCTTCTAAGGAAAATTCGACGGGAATCACTAAGTTATTCCCGCCGATTCGACGGGAATCACTAGCTGATTCCCGTCGAATTCCCGCCGATTCGACGGGAATCACTCGCTGATTCCCGCCGACTGCATCCGGCTGACTCAACGCCTTCAAGAATTCTGCTAAGGCGGAATCGACGAGAATCACTAGGAGATTCTCGCCGAATCGTCGAGAATGACTTTGCATTCTCGCCGATTCGTCGAGAATCAGTCTTGATTCTCGCCGATTCCCTCAGGTTGACAAGTGTCTCAACTAGGAATTCTGCCAAGGCATATTCGACGGGAATCATGAGTGATTCCCACCGATTCGTCGAGAATCACCAATGATTCCCGCCGAATTTGCCTTAGGCGATTTCTACCTGCTCGCTGGACCGAATCAATATATCAGGCGCTGTTTGGACCGGGCTTAGGGTTTCGTCTTGTGGGGCCCACAACGGTCATGAAGGGTTAATCTACAGTATATATAGTCGCCTATTTTGAACTTACAAAAGGCGAAAAAAATGAGAAAGGTTCACGGCCGCCGAGTGTGACCTAGCCGATCGCGGAACATCTTCCACCGCCGTCGTCGCTCGCAACGCTGTCGCCGCCGTAGGTCTTAGGTTCTCCTTGATCTCCCGGCGATAGAACAGAGGCCAAGCTTAGCGTCTCACGTTTCTATCTTGAGATCCTTTGTCTCTTGATTTGTTGAGTGGGAATATTTCTCCCCTCTGAATCGATTGAGACGATCGATTCAAGTAAGATCGTTGGTAGACCTTGCTAGCTTCGTCAAGAAGTTTGGATCTACAAAGCATCGTCGCCCCAATCCTTTGCCACCGCCGATCTCGGGAATATCCTCTCCAAGAGAGTGCTCCGATTGTGGACTCTTCGTCTTCATCAAGAAAGCTTCATTGAACTAAGAGGGACATCGGGTTCTCCAAACGTACTTTGTATTTCTTGTACATTCTATTTTAACTTTGTTGTAAAGGAACTTTGATTCCTCGTTGTAAGGGTTGGGTGCAACCCGTGGAGGAGGAGTAGTGACTCCTTCGGGTGGAAGAGTTTCTTCCATAGCGTGAGGATTGGATTTCAATCCGTTTGGTGAAGTGACCGAGTCGTCCCTTGTTGGGAGATAGGTCGAAGGGGGAGAGTGGACGTACCCAAATCGGGGAACCACTATAACTGCTTGTGTGTTTCTGTGTTGTAGTTGTTTTTGTTTTCTTGTGCAGGTTAATTTTTAATTCCGTAAAAGACTGCAAATCACCTATTCCCCCCCCCCCATAGGTGAAGATAGTTGACACTAGATAACTTTCAAGTGGTATCAGAGCCAGGTTACTCATCAAAAAGATTAACACCTTGAGTAAGATCCTGCATCTAGTGTCAAGAAGAAAACCAGACTCAAGCATGGAGCTATATTCTGATGTCTCTCCTCTGAGACTCCCTGCCTGCACAAAGGAGTATTATCCCGTCTGGAAGATGAGAGTTCTGTTTCATCTGGAGGCCATTGACCCTCGTGCATCACTCATTTTGGAAGAGGGTCCCTTCATTCCCATGAAGGCTTCCGGCTCAGGAAAAGATCTCCAAGTCCCCAAGGGGCCCGAAGAGATGTCTGAGACTGAGCTCTCACTCTTCAACTTAGACAAGCTGATTCGTCAGATCATCACTGACGTCTGGTCTAGAGTATCTCATTCAAGATTGGACAAGTGTAGGACTGCAAAGACTATGTGGCAAACTATCTCAGACCTCATGGAGGGATCAGAGACAGCAGGGACTAGTTGCCAACAAGAGGATGAAGCCTATGTGGGGGTCTTCATTTCTGAAGATGAAGGTCAAGACCTATCTCTCAGTATCAGGGCTCCTGTGTCCATGTCTGAGACTGATGACAAGGTTGAGGAAAGCAGTTCTGATGAAGCTGACACAACAGTCTCTGCCGATCTTAACGCAAACCCTGAACATCAATGTCAGGATCAGGTAACTTCTTCATCATGCTCCTCTCCCCTTGAATTTCCTGAAGACAGGAATAGTTCAGAGGGTTGTCCATCTAGTGATGCAAGGGAGATGGATAGCGTCAATCAAAGGATTGAAAATCTTGATTCCCTTGGGAGTGCCCTTCAGAAGAGCAACTTACTTGTTGAGGAACAAGCTAAGGAGATTGTTCAGCTGAGGACCTTGATGAATCTCCAATTGGAATCCATCAAGGTAAAGGACTCAAAGATCTCGGATCTAGAGAGTCGTCTAGAGACCGAGAAGAGGATAGTTTCTAACTTTTCCAAGATAGATGCTATCAAGAGAAAAGAAGAAAACAAGTGGATCTCACGAATTATAAATTCATGGAGAAATGGAGAAACTGTGTTCAGACCCCCCACCCCGAGTAGGAAGGGCACACATCATGCTTTCAGGTATTACCACAGGAACAACCATAGTCACTGCAAGAGTGATCAGCCCTCATGTGGAAATACCCACAGTGCAAGAGCTGTCATGGCTACTCATAAGAGAATACCCAAGGCTCATCTTGAACCCTTTGTATTCTCGGCCTCAGCCCCAACTCGTCATGAACTTGCAGGAACTAGCTCTCACTACATCTCTTACCACCCTAGGACACAGGAAAAGGGGGTTGGGAAATATGTAGTAAGTACCCATGGGGCCCCCGGATGTGTGCTGACTGAAAGGAAGGCACCACCTCCCAGGCCTCATGTGTAACATCCCATGTTACTTCTAGGCCCCTTAACTTAGATTTGGTTAGGCATGTGGTGAGTTAGCAGGGGGGTTAGCTAGGTTTGACCCTAGGTGGTGAGTTGTTACCAGATGGGACCACTATAGGATCGGGTCAAACTAGGTCAAACTTGACTAAATGAGGGCCCTAGCCACACCATGACCCCCACCACATTGCCCTAACCCTAACTACAATCTAAGTAGACCCAAAGTCATGCCCTAGGTCAACACTTTGACCATAGTTGACTCAGGTCAACTTCAGGCCTAAAATGATCAACCCTACACTCATGGGTCCAATTGGATCAAGTAAGGCATCACCATGACCCAAGCCATGTTGGGTGATGATTTAGACCTCATGACCACTAAGTGGGGTCAACCCACTCACCCATTTGACCAAGTCAACCCTAAAGTCAAACTTGGTCAACCTTAAGCTTAATTAAGGGTAAATGAAGACCAAGCCCATTCCTAGTGGGCTAAGACCATCACCATGGCCCAACCCATGTTAGGTGATGACATGGAGCCCATGGCCATCATATGGGGTCAGCCTACCCATCATGTTGACCAAGTCAACCTCAAAAGTCAACAAGTCAACACTTTAGCCTAAAAGAGGAAAAAAATGAACCCAAGTCATTTCCCATGGGCCAAGCCCACCAAATTTAGCCCATGACTAGCCAAATGGCCAATGACCAGCCCTACCCCCTGGTGGTGGAGAGAGAAGACATGGACAAGGGTAAAAATGGAAAATTTGGGTGAAGAGGAGAGAGAAGGTGAGGTGGAAATGAGGTAAGGCCATATGGCCTTCATCTCTTCAGCTCAAGAGCTGCTGGCAGACCACCCCACCACCTTTCAAGAGGAATTGCTGCATGAGAGCAACCTGGCAGCCATGGTGGGCCAACAAAGTGGCCAAACTGAGCTCACCCCGGCCTTATCTCCCTGTACAGCCACTCCAGGCCAAATCTATCCCAGCCATTAGCTTCAGAAGGTTATAAGGAGTTGAATTCGAGTGCTGGATCAGAGAATTCGGTGGAGAAACGGGAAATTGGGAAGGAGATCGCCGGAACTAGCTAGCCATGGCCAACCGCCGCCACAGCCGCCGTCAAGCCGCCATACAGGTCCGTTTCGCCACCCCTCTTCCCGTACTAGGATCCTAGATCGTTTAGGAGAGAGATCGGGCTCAATTGAGCCCGATGCCATGTGAGATTTCTCAATTTTTCCGAGGTTTTTTTATACCTCTCGGGATCGCCGGCGCCGCCGTCTCCCGCCGCCTCATCGCCGGTAAATTGTAGCCACCACCACCGTGAAGGTGGTGGCACCGTTGGCCGGCCACAGCGCCGCCTCAATCGGCCGGAATCCGCCCCGCAAGGTGGCACAGGCGAAATGCATCGGGGCCGTCCATTCATTGGGGACGATGAAACGATCCCGTCCATTCGTGCTTTAGGATTCGTGCTGCTTGATATAGTATTAATTATTATGAAATGAAATTTTTTGTCACACTTATACAGCCTCATTGCATGTGATAATTAGGGTACATATAGGCATCATCACAAGTTAAACCCTGAAGAAAAAATGTATCCTTATCTGTTAGCTTTAATTTGACACCTTAATCATCAATTTTGGTCCAGTGGTCTGGCCTGTAGGGCTGTTTTCCTAGGGCTGGTCCTAGGCTAGGGCAGATTTAATTTTGAGTGCCCAGGCCAAACCAGTAAGCCACATGACCTGAAATTTTGGTCAGGTGCATGTCTAGGGCATATCTAGCCCATGCCAAAAATTAAGAATTTTTGGGATAACTTTTCCTATAGTTTTTACAATAATATCAAAATGTAAATTAATGAAATAAATGGAGTGTTAGGCCTCCAAATGGCCCCAAATTTTGGTGACAAGTCCTCTGGGACATGGTTAAGGTCTGACAAAAATTTCAGCCCATTTGAACCACTGTATGATGGGTTAACCCACTTGCAAGTGTAGGCTAGTATTAGCCTTGGTGTGCTAATAGCAAGTTTTGCTATAATGTGAATTTGTTCATTTTAGGACTTTTGCAGACCTTGAAATTAATTCTAGAGGACATTTAGGTCAAATGTAGTCCCTCAAAATTTTCATGGGAATTTTGGGAACAAAAATCCCATTATTTGGATTTTTGGAAATTATAGCCTTATGTGTAAATTAAAAATGAAAATTTGAAGTAATTAGGCAAAAATCTTCAAATTTGGCCCTGTTGAATAATTGATTATAATTGAATTGGAATATTTTTACTTTCTCTGTTTGAAGTCTTTTGAGGTAACATAGCATGAAATGACCATTTTACCCCTATTCCTTTTATTTCATGAATCAATGCAAAATATAGGTCAGAAAAATTTGGGGATATTTATAGAGGTGTATATGGGTATTAGCTAACTGACATATTTATTTCAGAATTTTTGGAGGTGCATACAAATTTTAATTCATCATAATGGCATTTTGGTAAATACCCAAGAAATTGAATTGCAAGTCTATAACATTGTTAAAGTTGATGAAACTTTGTCAGTAGCCTTTTTTTGATGATTTAGATCCCCTGTAATTTTCCTAGAATTTTTGTGATTAAATTTCTCATACTTACTTTGAAAAGTAGTGAATATGATGGTTTTGTGAAAATCAATAAATAAATACATAAATTTGGAGAGAAATTATAAACCTTGGAAAATAGTGTTTATTTATCATACTAATGGATAAGAAAATTATTTTGCATCATTAGGACTATGCAAGGACATACTTCATGTGTTAAATGACCTTGGGGAAATAATTGGAGAAAATAAAATAATTATAAAAATAATAGAGAAAATTATGAAAATTACTATACACATTCTAGTAGGTCATACCACCTTAGGATATATATTTGGGGTCTGGTGGCCCAAGGATTTGGAAGTTCGATTTCGGGGTGGTACTAGGCCATGGGGTGCGCATAGTAAATGTAGGCTATACTATAGGCCACCAGGGAACGAATCAACAACTGAGTTAGAGTCTAAGATCGGAAGTATAACCCTGGGTGGCAGATGTATTCTAGAGACGAGAGTAATAGTGCAACCTTAGACTTATCTAGAAGGAGCCGACGGAAGACCGTCATTCCTCAACCCATAGCTTAAGTCACTAAGTCACTCTATGTAACAGGGAGAGAAAAAGGGGTTCTGGGTAGACATCAACTAAAGTAAATATCCTTGAGAAAGGGAGCTTTGGGATTCAGCCCATCGTAGCTCCTAGTGCCTCTGAGAGCCCTTCACCGGGAATACCTTGGGCGGTCCTGAGATTAACCTTAAGTTTCTAAGTATAATAATCAGTAGGCAAGAGTAGTCTAACAGGTTAAGTGAACTGAACATGTTCTCACTCGGGCCGGGTTGGAGGGACTTGGAGTCTATTGACTGCTTGCTCACCCGTGCAGAGTTGGAGGAAAGTGATTGACATATATATACTCACCCGGGTAGGGTTGGAGGTTTTGTAGCACATACTCACCCGTGACGGGTTGGAGAGATTTGGGACAGGATAGTCCTTTGAGCTGGAGGCTCAATATATAATACTTGCATGTGCATATACTAGTGGCGGGCCATGCGGTACTGGCCAGTCGTCACACCGACGGCAGTACGGTGGACCAGGCGGGTGCGAGGGTTAGAAGGACCAGTAGGATGTTTATACTGGAGTCTGGAGGACTTTTCCTAATAACGCGCACCTGGCCCAACAAGACTGACGGGTAGTCAGCAAAGTGGTACGCAGAGACTCTAGAGTGCACTGTCAGTGTACAGAGGCGTACAAGAGAGGTCTAGGCCTGGTAGTGTGTATACCCGCCTAGAAGGCGGAGACGCCCGCTCCGCTGCTGCCGTAGCCACAACGGTAGTACCTGAGAGTGATGCTAGCTCTCGAAAAGTGGGAACTAAAGGTCTGTGATCACGGAGTCGTGTGTGTGTGTTGCACTGCATGTTCATATCATACCCACCTTATAGATGCATATCATTAACCTTCATAACAACCTATGACACCTAATGTATAAGTCGTATGGGACGCTTATACATTAGGACCTGCTATACGATCCCTTAGCCTATAAGCTTGAGTGGGCAAGTTTATAGGTTGAGGTTACTTTCCTTTTTATATGTATGTTGCTTGTGACACCTGACACCCCATTGTATAAAGTGGTATGGGACATTTTATACAATGGGAGCCCTGCAGAAGACCCCTTGCTTATGCGTACCCGCATAAGTGAATGTTACTTTTCATTACTTACTTGGTTACATATTCTGCTTAGTTTCCCGTCACCTGCTCCGCCTTTGTCACCCCTTGTTGTCCTCTGCTTCGTCCTCCCGCACGGTGCCTAGGAGTTGCGGGGCGAGGTGTGAAGGAAATGACTTAGTCTTTTTGACTAATGGTCGGTGACCATACTATTTTTAGGAGCTCGAGGAGATGGACCAGCACGACGAGGAGGCAGGACTTGAGGAGCAGATACCGGCACCTTCTACTACTACTACTGGAGCACGACTACAGGTGTGATGTGAGAGATTTTAGTTTTTTCCGCTGCTATTAGTGAGAGAGAGATTTGATCATGATGTACTGGGCATAAGCCCTATTTACTTTCATTTTTACTGTACTTATTGTGGACTGGCATGTGTACTTTCATTTGATATATATATATGTGCTGTGGCTGTGGACTTCTACTACGTTTACTCTGTTTCTGTACTTATAATCTCATATTGGCCGACAGTTTATGATCGTACTAGCCGGCAGGATCGGCGTCTTGCGGTGTTGACTAACCCGTGCGTTAGTGTCACCGTAAGGCGGCGGTTCTGGGCATAAGATCCGGGTTAGCCTCGGAATGGGGAGATGGGATCTTACATCATGACACTCACCACATGCTCTCTATCCACCCTCCCTCGTGTCTCGGTGGAAAGGGCAAATTTGTGAGCAGAACCTGTTCTGTCCCGGTCAGACCTAAGATCATGACTACCTCAGTCAGTAGATCAGGTCAGAAACTGAGATACAACATTCATGATTGTTGGTGCTATGGCAAGGTGGGTCACTTTGCCATAGATTGTTGGCACAATCCCTCTGTGCCAAGGGCAAGGGTATGTCCACTTCCTTTGGGCAGAGTTAGCCTTCCTGACAGGATTCCTGTAGGAAGGCATTCGATATTTTATGCTGACAAAAACCTAGGACCCAATACATATTGGGTTCCTAAGGTAAGGTAATTCTTTTTCACAGGATAGTCTAGGTTCCCGTGAATATGATGGGACCTAGACAAGAGATGTTCCAAGAATGATATGGAACAAGTATATGGGATAAGAGATAGTGCTAACTCCAATGGCATACTCCAATTGGACACCTGGTGTACCTCAAATAGAAGATCTGAATGATCAATTTAATGATCCCTGGTACGCGCATTCAGTTTCGATACTTGAGTCGTATTATACAGATGCTTATATATATATACCCATATATGTTCACACACCTGATGAAAGGATGCAAAAGTTAAATGATCCTTAGTTAAAATCTGAAGAATTCTTTTTATATACATATATAATTGATAATGTATATCAATGAGTGTCAATCAGTCCATTTGAAATTAAAGAAGTGTGTGCTAGTGGCTATAATGAAAATTCTACACTTTTGAATTACCTAGAATTACTCAGTAATTATTTCTAGGGTTAATATCCCTTCAACTCGATCTAGGTAGTATGACCAAGAAATAAAAAGGGGCAAAAGTTCGACATTCAAATCGACAACTCAGAGTTCGAAAGGTTCGAAATTAACATGCCCTGTATAGAATTTGCTGAAATCCCGTCGAATTTCCACGGTTCAGAAGAAATAAATAGCGTAACCACTGTACGACTCTTCACATTCCAGAATCGCTGAAATCCCGTCGACTTCCCAAATACCTCGCTGAATCCCGTCGATCGTGCAGAAGTTCCTCCCGTACTCAATCGCCCGTGCTCTCCGTCACTCCTCCGTGCTCCCGTCGACGACATCCTCTGGACGCAAGGATCGTGCCGACTCCCGTCGACTCCCAGAAATTTCAAAGTTTTCCCTCTCCCATCGACTCCCGTTCCAGTCGCCAACAGTCCCGTCGCAAGCCACTCTCTCTGCTCTGCGCTAGGGTAATGTCCATTCATCCCTGTAGTATCTTGTCTAGTGTAGCTCATAAACTAGAATTTCTGATAGGGTTTAGTCCCTTGGACATTACTTATTTAGGTTTGCAATGGCTCCTAGAACCACAGTTGGGCTCCTCACCGGGAGTGAACTGGTTAGGACGGGCTTCTCCCATGCCTCTAATGAGTTTAGAAATATTATCCTAATGCTTGAAGAAGCCGGGCTTTCCTTCATCCTTGAGCACCCGTGCAAGATCCTGGATAAAGAAGTGCTTGAATTCTTTGCAATGGCAAAGCTACGGCATGAGGATACGGTGATTAAGAGTAAGATTGCTGGCCTACGGATCAAGATGTCTGCTGGAAAATTGTCACGACATTTGCAGCTCACCAGTTTTGAACAAGAGGACTACCTGGAGGAAGATGATCGTGCCAGGACTCTCCTATTTTGTGGACTTGCTCGAGGGACTAAGTCTATCAAGCGCAAGGAAATGAATGAGGAAGGGAAGCTTTTATCTGATATCATTGGGAAAGTCCTGATCTGCAAACCGGGCTCCCATGATCATATCTCTGGTGATATGTTCAAAATCTTGGTGGCCATAGTGTGTCGAAAAAGATACAACTGGGGGGGCCATGCTGTTTGAGAAGATTAAAGATACGCTACGAACCCCCAATTTTGGAAGGATCATCAGCCTGTACCTCAATCAGCTGGATGGAGACAGGTTTGACATGAGTAAAGGAGTTCCTCTCCATTACTTGAAGAAAATGGACTCCAGTGTATTTGACAGATGTGAAAGAAGGATTGGTCAAGCACGTGTGGCTGAAGCCCATGATGAACCCTTGGCTGAAGCCCATGAGGATGAAGATAACAGAGCTCCAGAATACCGAGATCCCTTGGATGAACCCAATGACGTTCCTGATTTGCTGCATGCAGGAACTGAGGGGGAGTCTCTACCAGTTCCTACTGAAACACTCGGGACTGATATCTCAGTTCTGGATCATGCTGAGGTAGTCACTGACATCTCTCTAATTGCAAAGGATGTCGTTGATACCCTCGCCACAGATCAGGTTGAAGAGTAGGAAGACGAGGAGGACATGGCAATGCTGCAATTGACAATGATGATATGGAAGATGAGGCTGCTGAAGAAGTGGATGATATAGTTGAAAATGAAACAACCATGAGGGAGATGGTGGAGATGGTGGAGCTACGAGGTGATATTGAAGTCCTCTCTGAGGAACGGGTTCCAGTGGAAGTTCCTGAGAAATCTGGTGCAACAATGGAGGGGGAGTCCTCTCAGCAGAGGATGATAAGCATTCCTGAGAAAACTATAGAGGCTGCCCCTATCCCCCCATTGGAGACTGTGCATGTGTCAAGCTCTCCCAGTGAATCTGTAAAAGAGCAAGACCAAGGCATGCCTCAGGGTTATCCACTAAGACCTATTCTGGCAAATCACACCGTGAATATCATTCAAGGTATAGTGGATGAACTAAAAGTTTCTTTTGATCAATCACACAACAAAGTGTTAAAAAGAATTAAAAAATCTGAGGAGCTAATGCTGAAGAATGTTGTGGAAATAAATCACAAGCTGGATCTGATGGAACAGAAGTTTGATGCCAAGTATACAGAGGCTGGCACTGCTGTAACTCTTCTCATGCAAGGACTTAAGAAGAATACGTCTGATCTGGCAGTGGTAAATCAGAATGCTCATGTTGTGGCCGACAACATCCAGAAATTCGATGCCAACATGGTGATTCTCAACGCAAATCAACAATCCCTACTGACTGAGTTTTCTAAGACTGTGAAGCATATAGATGAGTCACTGCATTCTTATGCAAACACAATTGCCCTAGAAGCCAAAAAGGGGGAGATGAATATAAAGCTAAGATGGCAGGGCTACAACAGATTATGATTGACAACTTCAAGCAATCCAATGCATATGTCTTTGAAAGTTGTCACTGGCTAGTTCAACAAGCTTCGGGCATACACATTCCAGTTGCCCCTCCTGAGGAGATTTATACTGTTGCTGATGAGGGAGTAAGTGTCGAAGAAGTTCCTCTTAGTGAAGCTGATACTAAGAAGGCTGCTAGGGCTACTGCCAAAGCTGCACGCAGTGCCATGTTTGACCAGGAAGCCATAGCGAGAGGAAAAAGAAAACTCCAAGAAGGGCCTTCCAGAGAGACTCCAGCTGAGAAGAAAGTCAGGTTGAAGGAAAGTGAAGTGCGAAATGAACGCTGGAGCCCTATCTCGAAGGGCATTATTTTGGACACCTTTATGCTACAACAGCGGGGGGAAATCAATCAAAATGAAGTATATAGTCAGTATGAGTGGGAGCTGCACAAAGAATATGAAGCTAAACGAAATATCTTTTTCAGGACCAACACTGTGGAACATAAAGCTCCTCCCCCCAGATACTATCCGAAGCCCAAGGAATATTTTGAGAGACAAAGCAAGAAGTACTTGGCTCAACAACTGAAGGATGATCTAGCTAAGGAGAAATAAGCTTAGGATTTTTGGCTTGTCATTTCCTTCATGCATGTTTATCTCTTCATGTTTTTACATGAACAATTCTTTTGGATATATATATTTATATGATCTCATGTTGACTCAAGTATTGTTCTGTATGCTTTTAATATTTTGTGTCTTATCTCTCTTAATTTGCTATGTATATTACTCTGGTTGGTGAAATTCATCTTAGCTAGTAGGATTTTGGCTTCTTCAAATAGGGGGAGATTGTTGGGTACTGTATCTACAATTACCTGGATTTGAAGAAGTCTCTTGTCAAGCTAAGATGAATTCACAATGTATTTGATGATATGTCTTCAAGTTGCTCTTGCAGTTATTCCACGCTAAGTACACACCAATGTCAGGGTGCAGTGGGTCAATATACATGGGTCTGCGCAACGTAATCCCTCGTTGAGCAGATCAGTGTGTTGGCTTACGTGTACTCTCTCTATTGGAGTGTACTTATTTTCAAGTACAGGGCTGAGATAGATCAAGAGCAGAAGATGAGCAAGGATGGGTCAAAGACCAAGTCATGGGAAGATAGAAGAAAAATCTTCTAAGGAAAATTCGACGGGAATCACTGAGTGATTCTCGCCGTTTCGACGGGAATCACTAGTGATTCTCGCCGAATCATCGAGAATCACTCGCCGATTCCCGCCGACTGCATCCGGCTGACTCAACGCCTTCAAGAATTCTGCTAAGGCAGAATCGACGAGAATCACTAGGAGATTCTCGCCGAATCGTCGAGAATGACTTTGCATTCTCGCCGATTCGTCGAGAATCAGTCTTGATTCTCGCCGATTCTCTCAGGTTGACAAGTGTCTCAACTAGGAATTCTGCCAAGGCATATTCGACGGGAATCATGAGTGATTCCCGCCGATTCGTCGAGAATCACCAATGATTCCCGCCGAATTTGCCTTAGGCGATTTCTACCTGCTCGCTGGACCGAATCAATATATCAGGCGCTGTTTGGACCGGGCTTAGGGTTTCGTCTTGTGGGGCCCACAACGGTCATGAAGGGTTAATCTACAGTATATATAGTCGCCTATTTTGAACTTACAAAAGGCAAAAAAATGAGAAAGGTTCACGGCCACCGAGTGTGACCTAGCCGATCGCGGAACGTCTTCCACCGCCGTCGCCGCTCGCAACGCTGTCGCCGCCGCAGGTCTTAGGTTCTCCTTGATCTCCCGGCGACAGAACCGAGGCCAAGCTTAGCGTCTCACGTTTCTATCTTGAGATCCTTTGTCTCTTGATTTGTTGAGCGGGAATATTTCTCCCCTCCGAATCGATTGAGACGATCGATCCAAGTAAGATCGTTGGTAGACCTTGCTAGCTTCGTCAAGAAGTTTGGATCTACAAAGCATCGCCGCCGCAATCCTTTGCCGTCGCCGATCTCGGGAAGATCTTCTCCAAGAGAATGCTCCGATTGTGGACTCTTCGTCTTCATCAAGAAAGCTTCATTGAACGAAGAGGGACATCGGGTTCTCCAAACGTAGTTTGTATTTCTTGTACATTCTATTTTAACTTTGTTGTAAAGGAACTTTGATTTCTCGTTGTAAGGGTTGGGTGCAACCCGTGGAGGAGGAGTAGTGACTCCTTCGGGTGGAAGGGTTTCTTCCATAGTGTGAGGATTGGATTTCAATCCGTTTGGTGAAGTGACCGAGTCGTCCCTTGTTGGGAGATAGGTCGAAGGGGGAGAGTGGACGTACCCAAATCGGGGAACCACTATAATTGCTTGTGTTTCTGTATTATGGTTGTTTTTGTTTTCTTATGCAGGTTAATTTTTAATTCCGCAAAAGACTGCAAATCGCCTATCCCCCCATAGATGAAGATACTTGACACTAGATAACTTTCACTTGTTCGGAGCGACAAGCCGAAATCCAGCCCGCCACACAACACACAGGCCGGATAGAGAATTCTATCCGTCAAGTCACCAAAGCTTAAGCCAGGGAAATCACCAACAAAACCTGCGGAAACCTCCCCAGTCCGCACACCTTGCGGACACAGCCCAGTCCGCACAACCCGAGCTCGCAGCCAAGCACTAAAAGCACGGTGACCGAATTTACCACAATTAAAACAGTCATATAGAGCCTGACTAGTAGATATTTTAGACTTCTTTTTCCTCCTCCTTCGGTATACAGACTTTGTAGAACCTGAAGGGCTTGGTACCCTGAACTCTGACGTCTGGTTGACTCTTGCCAAATCTACTTCCAAAGATCTAGCCGACTCCACCAAGGCTCGAAATCCAAATAATTTTGGTCCTAGTAGTAGAACTCGTAACTCGCAGTGCAGGCTGTTATAAAATCTATCGACCATAGACTGCTCGCTCTCTAATTCAAACCCTGTGTAGCGCCTTATCATAAAAAATGCCTACAAATATTCATCAACTGAGTGCGTACCCTGCACTAAAAGCATGTTCAACTGCTGACCCAATGGTCCTATAAATGCCATTTGCTCCATCATACCACCCGGTGTCGAAGCCACCTCAGGGACAAAGGGTTTCGCATTCCTTCCATGTTGTGTGTTAGCCACAGTAAACACCGGTTCAACTACCCTTCTTATGGTTTCAATGGAAAGAGGGGTCTCAGGCACGTCACTAGGTGCACTACTTTCCTCAAAAAGCGGGCATTCTGACGGCCCTGCGCCACTCTTGGTCACCTATAGTCATACAAAACACCATTAAGTGATCAAATAAAATTGCAAAAGCAATTATAGGTATAGGAACACGCAGGTTCCTCAAACACGTGTATTTTCATTCCTAAATGGACATTCATGAGTTCTTTTTATGTTATAACGATGACGCACATACATGTGCTCACCACCCCTTAAAAGAATTCGCCCACGAATTCAAAAAAGCATGAACGAAACCGGTAGTCTGATACCAAATTGTAACACCCCTAACCGTCACATGGCATATAACAGTAGGTCCGGCCGGGGCCCGATGACATATACTACAGACAGACCGAAGGGTTACCAAATGAAACCATCCTTCCAATAACACACGTCCTACACAGAGCACGTTCTAGCAGAAGCATTTTAAATGTTGCAAAGAAAAGAACTCAAGCCATAGCATGAATGTCCACTAAGAACTCAAAGTAGGAATGAGCGTACAAATACACAAAGTACTTGACCTTATGGCCTTACAAGAGTTTACTTAAACAAATAGTGACTTCCAAACATCGACACATAGGCCGGTCACACATGAGAATAAAAGTAAACATTCACATTGGCCTTCGAGGGCCGACTCAACAATACGGGCTTTAACCCGCTATTTTGCCACTAGGCTCCGCAGCACCTGTAATCAACATTCCACCGCAACGGTGGCAAACAAAAATAATGGTCAGCTAAAGCTGACCAAATTATAACGACCCCATCTCGGATTTGGGGTGGCGGTGCTCCTTCCCTGCATTTTAGTAGCATAGCCAAATAATATAATGAAAGTACAACAACAACACACTTCACCATAGGTGTAGGCACAGACGACCTCACACCTCGTGCTCTCAAGGCACTTACTCGGTGAACCCAGTCTGAACCTGGTCCGTTCCGCAGTCCACCACTGCCCCCAGGACGGCAAACAATGTGAGCATTTGAGTCCTTTCAGCCGAAGCCTAGACTCGCTCTCCAAGCCAAATTTCACTGAACCACTTGGAGTGGGTAAGGTTCCACAAGCCCGTTGCTCACCTCGCCACGACAATTTAGCCATCGGCGCGGGACAAGCTTCACCAAATCCCAATGTATCGTTCACACAAAAGTACATAGCCCAGCTATGCACAAGGCTAGCTCCCATACCACCAAAACGGCAGAACTTCGCTTCTGCCCAGATTTCCGGGTGCACCTTGGAGTTAATCCCCAAGACTCCCTATTGCAATCTACCGCGTAGAAAACCCAAAAAGCAAACGGCACAGAGTCTTCTTCGGCACTACAAGCATAATGAAAACATCACTGATCTTGATCAACTTATCTGGGTAGGCTTCACACACAATGCCTATGTCCATACTTCGATTCCGGACTCTATATGCAAAACAACAGGGACTATTCATGTCCACCCGAAGGAATACCTCGAACTCACCGCTCACTCGCAAGAGGGAGTTTCCTATGCAAAAGGAAGAGGACTTCACATGTTCAAGAAGAGAATCGTTACCCTTGTGGTTCGCTTTGGTGCCATGGAGATCTGACGGATGAAAAGCACCGCAACGGCCTCGCCTCCACAGATCTGGACTCGGCTCGCGATTTAGGGCTTCGAAGCTCCTTCGGCGGACGGATTTCTCCTTCTACTTCTTCCTTGCTCTCCCCTCTCTCTAACACTTTAGAAAGAGAAAGCTTAAAGGGAAATGTGGGTTTCACCCCTATTCCCGGCCTTATCTCAGCAAGGACCATACTGGACCATTTAATTCCAATTGAAGGAAATGAACGGCCACGATTCGCACTTAAAACCACTTTCCTGGGCCGAACACGGCTTGTGACACGCCCGTGTCATAGGCTGTGTTCCACACTCGTCGTAATCAAGAAAATATAGAACAGGATACAACCTCTGACACGGCTTGGGACACCCTCATATCAACCATGGACATGCATGTGTCATAGGCCGCGTGCCCCAAGCGACGTTGAAACCATCGCATCCTGAACAAGACACGGCCATGTGACATGCCCGTGTCACAGGCCGTGTGCCAGACATGCCCTGGGACATGCCTGTGTCCCAGGCCGTGTAACTCACTCGACACAGCCCGACTAATAGCCCGAGCAGGACACGACCCTAGACACGCCCGTGTCTCAGGTCGTGTTCCCGACCTCCATGGATCGTCGAATGCATTTCGTCGACCACGCGAAAAATCGTCGAACTCTTAGCAGGATACAACCATGCACACGCCCGTGTCTAAGGTCGTGTGACCCATATCAGGCCTCAGATTGGCCTTAAGATGCCACCAGATCATTTCCGAGTTTTGGGGCGTTATAGAGGGAGTGGCGAGTCGCTCCCGCCTGAACCTTGCCCTTCTCCTCCAGTCATCGAGCTTGCAGAAGATTTTCGGTGCTGACCATAGTCCATGCACACAACACCAAAATATTGAAACCGAAAACTCGGTCTCTATAGAGTTCACCCTTGGGGAAGGGGTGATCACACACTAACTTTTCCCCCACAAGATAAATGGCCAAAGATGTAGAACAGGGAACAAACCCAAGGCTCCAGCACGGAGGTCTCACCACACACCCGAAAGATCTTAGAGCAATTTCCCTCCTTAGCCAAGTGCTGAAGCTAAGTATACCTCAAAAATCGCAAGAAGACCAGGGCACTAGTGAGCGAGAGTGGGGGAGTAATAACACTAGTAAGCCTACCTTCTGAGGTACTCCTTGGGTCTTATTTATAGTATTCAAAAAACAGACTATCAATAGCCAAATCCCGCTGTTTTGAAGGGTTATGTGTAGCCCATGTCGTCCTGCCAACAACATAACTCCGTTGTTCTAAAAGGCTATGGGCAAGCCAGCGGGGGTGGAATGGTAAAACTGTATTATTGGACTGGGCAAGTGGCCCCCTGAGGCCTCCACTCACGCTGGGGCGGCGAGTGCACGATGGAGTTGGCACTCACCACCTATCTCTGATCCCGTGCGAGTGTGGGCCTAGCCTGCTCCACTCACCCTCTTCTTGTCGGGTATTCATGGGCGAGTGCGAGCCCGCCTTACTTCACTCGCCCCTTAAATATCCCACCACACCTAGGAGAGTTCAGGAGGCTACCGAGCTCTCGCCCCTCTTGCTAGCTCGTCTGGGACTTTGACTGCTTGATTTGGTCGACCTGGATCCTGTCAGTCCATCAAGTGTTGGAGGCTATGGGCAGGCCAGCGGGGGTGGAATGGTACAACTATATTATTGGGCTGGGTGTGTGGCCCCCTGAGGCCTCCACTCGCGCCTGGGGGGGTGGGGGGCAAGTGCGCGATGGAGCTGGCACTCGCCGCTATCTCTGGTCTCGGACGAGTGTGAGCCTAACCCGCCCCACTCGCCCTCTTCTTCCCGGGTATTCCTGGGCAAGTGGGAGCCTACCTTGCTTCACTCGCCCCTCAAATATCCCACCCCGCCTAGGCGAGTGCAGGAGGCTACCGAGCTCTCGCCCCTTTTAGTAGCTCGTCTGGGGCTTGGACTGTAACACCCCAAAAAGGAATAAGGGGTATCAGGCTAAGTAGTCAACTAGAGCTCGACGAAACGTTGAGCAGAGCTCGACGAAAATCTTTGAGCAGAGCTCGACGAAAAACGTGATGTCTGGTGTGATGGCCAGCTCGACGAACTCAGACTCCGTTCGACGACTTCTCTCACGTTCGACGATTTGCATTAGACGAATGTGGTCCTGTTCGACGAAATGTCGAAATTAGATGTCACCTCGTGTAAGGTGGCTGGTGTGTGTGTTGAAGCTAGAGACCTGACTTCACCTAGAGTTCGGATCTAGAGTTGCAGCTCACACCTACTCTTCCTGAATTCCTTCCTGGACGAGAGTCTCGAAGACTAGAAATAGACCGAGGGCTTCAGCTCAGAGGTCCCACCTCTTACCCGGAAGAACTATAAATTCTTCCCCTCCCTAGCCAGTGTTGAGCTAGGTGCCTTAGTAGAAGAAGTAGGGGTCAACAACCTTCTTCCTGGAACCTTATCGGTCTATTTATAAGTCTCTGAGTTTGACCTACCAATAACCAAACTGAACCGACCTGAAATTACCAAAATACCCTGGGTTGGGTCTGCCAACAACCAAACTCTGCTGTTCTGAAGGGTTACATGAAGACCACCAAGGGCAAAAGAGTAAAATCACCTGGGGCTAAAAGGGGTAAAAACCGCCTTCCAACTGGAACACAACTAATCGTTGAACCGGCGCTAAGCCCATCGTCGAACTGGTGCTCGACGAGAACGACGTCTCGCGGGCGAGAGCTCCTCCCCCTTCTACCTCCTCCGGCCTCGCGAGTAACCCACCTCGCTGACTCCTCTCTCACCTTGTGAGTGGCCTGCTCCGTGGGTCCTCTCGCCTTGCGAGTGGCCCGCTCCGTGGGTCCCTCTTGCCATGCGAGTGGCCCGCTCCCTGGGTCCCTCTCGCCTTGCGAGTGTCCCGCTCCCTTGGTCCCTCTCGCCTAGCAAGTGGTCCTCTCCATGAGTCCCTCTCGCCTACTCCTCTCTTTTCCTTGAGCCTTCTACTCCCGCGGGTCCGAGGTTGTACAGTGCGGCCACTAAGCGGTGATTTACTTTTCAGCTTATACCCGAGCCGTTGCTGCATTTTGATGAGAAGAGATCGTCTGGTTGGGGAAAAACCTGAGGCCTTATCGGTAGAGGAATAGGATTCATGAAATCATTCTTTCCTTTCTCTCTCTCTCTTCCTTGCTTCCCGAGTTCTGGAGCAGAAACCCCTCGGCTGGTGCTAGGGTTTTCTTGTTGGAGAAGATCTTAGGCTGCAATCAAGAGCCGAAGCTAGAATCGCGAAGGGGAAAGTGAGGCGATCATTTTCATTCGCATAGAAAAGCTTTCTCATGGCTCCGAAGAGAACGTCAAGGGTAACGATCTTCTTCCTTGGACATGTGAAGTCCTTATTTTGGCATGTGCATGGATTTCCCCCACCAAAATGTGTATTGTTGAGGGATTTCTCTTGGGTTGATTCTTAAAATCCCTAAAAAGGTTTGCATGTAGATCCGGAAATGTGTAGTACGAAATAGGCATACTGTGTGAAACTCATCTGGATAGGTTGGTCTGGATTGGTGATGTTTTATTTTACGCACTGGAGAAGACTCTGCGTATAAACGAGTATTTTGTGGAGTCGGTGGGTTGTGCCTGTGAAATGGAGTAGCAAGAAGTACTGGAGTGGAATTCCAGGAAAATACCCTCAAAGTGCATGTGTTGTATGCTATAAAAGCCCAGTGCTGCTGTCACTGCAGGTGGCTGCAGGGATTTCCGGATGGGTTGTCCAGTTATGGTTAGGGTTGGGTACAGAAAGAGAGTTCTGTCGCTAATGCCGGACGATAGTGGTTGTCGCTGGCGATAGCTCCTAGCTAACCTGTGATTATGAAGCCAGTCCTTTGGGGACAGTGTTACTATTGTGAGCTATGAGCTCTTAAAAGGCTTCATGCCGAACGGATAAGGGAGAAGCCGACCCGCATCAGTTTTGGCGATTTGAGCAATGGGTAGAGGTTGACCTATCTCCGCGTTATGGTTGTCAACTTGAGTTGCCTGGGTTATTGAGCATTCATTGTAACACATAATGAGAGTCTTAGGCATGCGCGTCATTAAGACTAAAGTCTCTGACTATAGGTCGTAGAGCACAATGCTCAAGTTTGATGTTTAGAACGGTTGTGGGACCCTAGATTTCCGGTACACCATAATGTGCCCTAAGTGCACGGAACGTCCGGCCGCATGGGCGACGTTTGTGATATATTGATGGTGCGTGAGTGCATATCTTGTGATATATCTGCTTGTGAAATATTATGCCTACAGGAAAAGAATATCGCTACCCCGGGAAAGGGGTAGGGTTGTTATAAATTGGTCAGTTGAATGTTGACCGTTGCTTTATTTACCACCGTTGCGGTGGATTGTCCCCATGTAGGTGCTAGAGAGCCGAGTGGAAAATAATGAGCTGAAGCCCTTGCTGATGATGCTGCTGTACTGGCCCTCGAAGGCCAAATAAAGAAAATTTTTAGTGTTTTCTTGTGTGGCCGGCCCGCGTGCCGATGTATGTAATCCACACTTGTGAAGATTAACTGTAAGGCCTTAAGGCCAAACTTTTAGTGTGTTTTGTATACATTCCTTTGAGATATATAAATGTATTGGTTTATATATAGTGTACATTCATTGTTGCTGTGTTCAATCTTAACCCCGAATGTTTCTGCTAGAATGCTCTGAGTAAGGATGCATGTGCTAGTTTTTGATATTAACCTGTAACCCCGCTGCTTGTTTGTGGCATATAGTGTGGGTCCCCAGCTGGACCTTCTATTATATGTCATGTAACAGATAAAGGCATTACAATTTGATATCAATATGTCTTGGTCTTCCTCCTGCGATTTCTTGGTCGAATTCTTTTGTGGGGTGGCGAGCACGTGTACGTGCGACCTGTTTTAACACATAAATGAACTCAAGAATGTCTAATAAGGAATGCAAATACACCTATTTGAGGAACCTGCGCGTTCCTACTATATTGTTGTTGTTTTTGCCTTGTCGCTAAAATGTGTCTTTTACACGTATATATGACTCGAAGTGGTACGGGGCAATCTGAGCCCCAACGTTCTGTTGAGAGTGCGACACCAGCTGAGGTGCCTACACCTCCTCCTTCTATGGAGACAGTATGTTTAGTTGTTGAGGTGTTGTTTGCTATGATTCATGCACAGCCTACTGGGCAGGCGCATCCTGCAATAGTGCTAGAATAGAGTGGTGTGAGGCCAAAACCTGTTGAGGCTGTTGTTGATCCTCGAGCAGTTGAACGGTAGTTGAAGCAGTTTATGAGCTTCAATCCTCCTACGTTTACGGGTATGAGATCCCCAATGCAGGCGAAGGATTGGTTGTCGCGCGTCAAGCAAATATTGACAGCGATAAGGATGGGGGAAGAACAAAAAGTCACCTTGGCCACCTTTTTGTTGGAAGAAAAGGCTCGTCTATGGTGGGACGAGATAGAGCTGCACCACTTGGCGGGCAGAAAACTAACGAAAGTTTCGATCGAGGAATTTTCGAGACTGTTCTTGGTAAAGCATTTGTCATCAGCTCAACGTATAGCCATAGAAAACGAATTCCAGCATCTAACCCAGGGGGAAAGTAGTGTTGATACCTACTTGCATGAGTTTACCACGTTAGGACGTTATGCAGGATCTATCTTTACTAACGAAGAGCGTAAAAACAATAAGTTCTACGAAGGGTTACGGGATGAGCTGAGATTCCTGCTCTCAAGTTCGTATGCTGAAAAGGGAAAGGCAGTGGTGGAGTTCTCTACATCCCAGGTGTAGCCCCGAGTATATAATCTTGGCCAACATGAGGGCATTAAGCAAAGTGACGTCATCACATGTACGAGTTAAGATACTTTGCTGCTACTTTTGATACTCCATACCTTATGTGTAGATTGTGTATGATGTGTTTGTCTTAGGTTTTGTCCTGATTTGGAACCATCCGGCGAGAGCACTGTTTGATACAGGTGCTTCGCATTCATTTCTATTTGTGGACTTCGTGTCACGAATCGGGGTGCCGATTCGTATGACGATAGATAGTGTGAAGGTGTTGTTACCAAACATATGTGTGATGTTTGCGGATAGGACGTATTATGTGGAGGTACGGATAGGAAGTCGGGATTTCGGATTGGACGTATCTCTGCTGCTGATATCAGAATTTGATGTGATCTTTGGTATGGACTGGCTCTCAGAGCAGCGTGCCTTTATTTATTGCAATTCAAAGGAAGTCACACTAGGTCAGAATACCAAGTTTGAGACTAAATTTGCTGGTATGCGAGGAGTGAGCGGGATCTTGACGTCTGCTCTCCAAGTTGTCATTACTGTTTGGAAGGGCGTAGAGTTATTCTTCACGCTTATACAGGTTATTGAGCCAAAGACCAGTGTAAGTGATGTTCTGATAGTTTCGGAGTTTGCTGATGTGTTCCCGAAAGAGCTTCTGGGGTTACCACCACAACGGGAGATTGACTTCTCTATTGAGTTGGTGCTAGGTGCAAAACATGTGGCCCGCTCGCCATATCGTGTAGCGCCAAAAGAAATGACGGAACTGAAAGTTCAACTACAAGAGTTGCTGGAACAGGGGTATATACGCCCAAGTATGTCACCTTGGAGCGCACATATTCTCTTTGTGAAAAAGAAGGACGGTAGTTTGCGGTTATGCATCGACTATCGCGAGTTGAATAAGCTGACGGAGAAGAGCAAGTATCCAATACCTCAAATTGATGACTTGCTTGATCAGGTAGTGGGATCAACCGTCTATTCTAAATTGGACTTAAAATCTGGTTACTACTAGTTGAGGATTCGGGAAAAGGACATTCCTAAGACAACGTTTGGAACACGATGTAACACCCTTATCCGTCACATAACATATAGCAGTAGGGCCGGTCGGGGCCCGATGCCATATACTACGGACAGACCGGCGGGTTACTAAATGAAACCATTCTTTCATTCACAACCATCCTACACAGATCATCTAGCAGAAGCATTTAATGAGTTGCAAAGAAAGAACCCAATCAAAAATATGAATGTCCACTAGCGAACCCAAACAGGAATGAACGTACAAATACAACAAGTACTTGGTCTTATGGTCTTACAAAAGTTTACTTAAATAAAATATGTCTTCTATACAACGGTACGCAGGCCGGTCACACATGAAAATAAAGTAAACAATATACTTCGGCCTTCGAGGGCCAGCACTGCAAGAAGGCTTTAGACCGCTATTTGCCACTCGGCTCCGCAGCACCTGCAAGCAACATTCCACCACACGGTGGCAAACAAAAGCAACGGTCAGCTAAAGCTGACCAAATTATAACGACCCCGCCCCTTATTTGGGACGGCGATGCTCCTTCCCTGCACTTTATTAGCGTAAACAACAATATAGTGAAATTCCACATCACCACAAGTGCAAGCACGCACGGCCACACACCCCATGCTCTCAGGGCACATTCTCGGTGAACTCGGTCAAAATCCGCGGTCTCACCACCGCCACTTGGACGGCAAATCTCGTGAGCATTTTTGTCTTTTTGGCCTAAGCCTAAGACCCTCCATTTATGCCAACGGTAAGTGTCATGTACCTTAGGTCTCTTTAACCAAATGAAACAGAGCGGGTACGGTTCCGCCTGACCCGTTGCTCACACCGCAACGTCAATTTAAGCCATATGCGCGGGTCAAGCCTCCCCGAGTCCCAAAGAGAATACACAAATCTTACATAACCCAGTTATGTGTAAGTTGGCTCCCAGGCCACCAAGTTGGCAGAATCACGCTTCTGCCCAGTTTTCCGAGTGTACCTTGGAGTTAATCCCCAAGATTTCCTGTTGCAATCTACCGCGTAGAAAACCCGAAAACAATCATCGGTACGGAGTCTTCTCCAGCTATTCATGCATAATAAAACATCACCGATCCAGACCAACTTGTCTGGGTAGGCTTCACACACCATATCTATGTCCGTACTTCGATTCCGAACTCTATATGCAAAACAACGGGGACTATTCATGTCTACCCGAAGGAGCACCTTAAACTCACCGCATACTCACGAGAGCGGACTTCCTATGCAAAAAGGAAAGGGGACTTCACATGTCCAAGAAGAGAATCGTTACCCTAGTATTTCTTTTTGGCGCCATGAAGATCTAGTCGGATGAAAAGCACCGTATCGGCCTCGCCTTCGCAGATTTGGACTCGGATCGAGAATCGGAGCTCCGAAGCTCCACCGGCGGCCAGAGTTGACCTCCTTCTTCCTCCTTGCTCTCCTCTCTCTCTAAGCTCTTAGAAAGAGAATGGTCCAATAGAAATGAGGGTTTGAACACCCAATACTTGGCTTAAATCCTGACAGGACAGCCCTTGGATCCCTTTTGAAAGAATCGAACGGCCACGATTCGCCCTAAAAATAACATTTCTGGGCCAAACACGGCTTGCGACACGCCCCTATCCAAGGCCGTGTTCCACACTCGCCGTAAAACAGAAAAATCCAGAATAGGACACGACCTCTGACATGGCTTGGGACACGCCCGTGTCACCCATGGACACGCCCGTGTCATGGGCCGTGTACCCCAATCGGCGCTGGAACCGTCACGTCCTGAACGGGACACGGGCTTAGACACGCCCGTGTCAAACTTGACACGCCCGTGTCAACCAGTACACGCCCGTGTTCCGGGCCATGCTACTCGATCAACACAGGACCCAAAATTTCCAGAAGAGGACATGGCCATGTGACACGCCCGTGTCACTGGTTGTGTGCTTTACACGCCCTGGGACATGCACGTGTCCCAGGCCATGTTCTCAGCCTTCAACGATCGTCGACCTCTCCTCGACGACCCGAGCACGACACAGCCATATGACGCGCTCGTGCCACAGGCCGTGTTCATCTTACCAAGTTCCAAACTTGGCTCAAATGCTGTCCATTCCTCTTTTGAGTTTCGGGGCGTTACACACGATACAGTCATTATGAGTTTATAGTAATATCGTTTGGGCTAACTAATGCGCTATCGTTGTTCATGGACCTAATGCACCGAATATTTCAAGAGTACTTGGATTTGTTTGTAATCAACTTCATCGATGACATTCTAGTGTACTCTCAGTCTGAAGAAGATTATGCAAACCATTTACGGATGGTGTTACACACCCTGAAGAGAAACAAGCTCTACGCCAAGTTCTCAAAGTGTGAGTTCTGGCTATTGTCAGTGGCTTTTCTTGGCCATGTGGTGAGTGGTGAGGGCATTGTGGTGGATCTATTAAAGATAAGAGCCATACGGGAGTGGTCGATGTTGTTTTCGGTGGCCGAAGTAAGGAGTTTCCTTGGACTGTCGGGCTACTACAGATGTTTCATAGAAAAATTCTCACTAATCGCTTTGCTTCTTACCACATTAATGAGGAAGGATCAGAAGTTCGTCTGGACGCTAGAGTGCGCGCAAGCTTTTGAAGAGCTGAAAAGTCGCTTGACCACGACGCCAATTTTGATGTCGTCATGTGGTTCAGACGACTTTGAAATCTATAGTGATGCATCAGGGAGCGGCTTAGGATGCGTTCTTCTTCAGTTTGGCAAGGTGATCGCTTATGGCTCAAGCCAGTTGAAAGTGCATGAGCGGAACTATCCTGTCCACAACTTGGTTGCTCACTTCACGAAATATTCAATTCATCCCGAGAGCACAAAGATGTACAAAGACATAAAAAACTGTTCTGGTGGTCGGGTTTAAAGAAAGACATCGCACATTACGTGGCTAAATGTCAGACTCGTGCCTTAGTAATAGTTGAATGTCAGAAGCCTGGAGGTTTCCTGAAGTCGCTACCTATTCTGGAATGGAAGTTTAATGATATTTTAATGGATTTCGTGCACGGTTTCCCGAGATCTCAACGCGGTAACGATTCAATTTGGGTGATCGTAGACCGATTGACGAAAGTGGCTCACTTCATTCCGAATAAGAGGGACGATTCAGTGGAAGTCTTGACTAAATTTTATGTTGAACAAATAGTACGATTGCATGGTGTGCCTCGTTGCATCGTAAGTGATCGAGATGGGCGATTCCCTTCAAATGATTGGAGACTAATCAATCAGTTGTTGGGGACAAAATTAACGTACACCTTAGATTTTGGGAAGAGGTGGGAAGACCATCTCTATATGGTAGAGTTCGCCCATTTTTTATATGCCACCGTTTGAAGCTTTGTATGGAAGGAAATGTCGTACACCATTAGCTTGGGCGGAAACAGGCGAGTCAAAACTCTACAAGCGTAAAGAAGTCAAATAAGCTAATGTGATAATATGCTCTATTCGAGAAAGGCTACCGATGGCCCAAGATAGACAAGACAAATACTACAACGTCAAGCACCGGAATGTGGAATTTGCGGTTGGTGATTGGGTATATTTGAAAATCAAACCATTCAACGACGTGTCTAGGATTCAGCGCTTGAAAAAGTTAAGCCTGAGGTATCTTGGTCTGTTTAAAGTGGTGAAGCAAGTTGGAGAAGTTGCCTATCGGCTAGCTCTTTAGGCAGAACTAAGTGGAGTGCATGATGTGTTCCACATATCATTGTTTCGAAAAGCCATGAAAGATCCAGCTCAAGTAATTCCAAATGATCGCATCCCGGTCGAATCTGGGCTAACGACGAAGGTTAGGCCCATTCGGATCGAGGATAAAGCGGATAAGCAGCTGCGGAAAAAGACAATCGGGATGGTCAAGGTTCGGTGGGACAATTGTGGCCGTGAGGAGCTAACATGGGAGCGGGAGCAGACCATGCGTGCTGAATTTCCCGAGTTGTTTGTCTAAACTCGTATAACATTTTTTTGTGTACAAAAAATAAAATGTTGTAACATTTTGGTTTTGAAGAAAATGTAGGTTATAACATATTGATTATTGTATGCTGGGTGTTGTATGCAAATTTTGGGACGAAATTTCTGTAAGGAGGAGAGGTTTGTAACACCCCAAAAAGGAATAACGGGTATCAGGCTAAGTAGTCGTGTACAGCTCGACAAAACATCGATCAGAGATCGATAAAAATCGTCGAGTATAGCTCGAAGAAAATCGTCGAGCAGAGCTCGACGAAAAGTGTGTTGTTTAGTGTAATGGCCAGCTCGACGAACTCAGACTCCGTTTGACGACTTCTCTCCTGTTCGACGATTTGCGTTCGACGATGTGGTCCCGTTCGACGAAATGTCGAAATTAGATATCGCCTCATGTCAGGTGGTTGATGTGCGACCACTGAGCGGTGATTTACTTTTCAGCTTAAACCTGAGCCGTTGTTGCGTTTTGATGAAAAGAGATCGTGTAGCTGGGGAAAACCCGAGGTCTTATTGGTAGAGGAATGAGATTCAGGAAGTCATTCTTTTCCATTTTCTCTCTCTTCCTTGTTTCCCGAGTTCTAGAGCAGAAACCCATCGGTTGGTGCTAGAGTTTGCTTGCTGGAGAAGATTTTGGGGCTGGAATCAAGTGCCGAAGCTAGAATTGCGAAAGAGAAAGTGAGGCGATCATTTCCATCCGCGTAGAAAAGCTTTCTCATGGCTCCAAAGAGAACGTCAAGGGTAACGATCTTTTTCCTTGGACATGTGAAGTCCTTATTTTGGCATGAGCATGGATTCCCCCACCAAAAGGTGGATTGTTGAGGGATTTTCCTTTGGCTGATTCTTGAAATCCCCAAAAAGTTTTGCATGTAGATCCGGAAATGTGTAGTATGGAATAGGCATACTGTGTGAAGCCCATCTGGACAGGTTGGTCTGGATTGATGATGTTTTATTTTGCGCACCAGAGAAGACTCCGCATATTAACGAGTATTTTATGGAGTCGGTGAGTTGTGCTTGTTAAATGGAGTAACAGGAAGTGCTGGAGTGGAATTTCAGGAAAATACCCTCAAAGTGCATGTACTGTATGCTATAAAAGTCCAGTGTTTCTGGCACTGCAGGTGGCTGCAGGGATTTCTGGATGGTTGTCCAGTTATGTTTAGGGCTGGGTACAGAAAGAGAATTCTGTCGCTAACGTCGGGAGATAGTGGTTGTCGCTGGCGATATCTTCTAGCTAACCTGTGATTGTGAAGCCAGTCCTTCGGGGACAGTGTGGCTATTGCGAGCTATGAGCTCTTAAAAGGCTTCGTGCCGAACGGATAAGGGAGAAGCCGACCCGCGTCAGTTTTGGCGATTTGAGTAATGGGTAGAGGCTGACCTGTCTCCGCGTTATGGTTGTCAACTTGAGTTGCCCGAGTTATTAGACATTCGTTATAACACATAATGAGAGTCTTAGGTCTGCATGCCATTAAGACTAAAGTCTCCAACTGTAGATCCGAGCTGGCAGGTCTGTAGGCTCACTCGGTGGTTGGAGTTGGTTTTGGAGAGGAGACCCAGAGAAGACCCGTTGTCCAGGCTACCATCGAGCCGGCAGGTCTGTAGGCTCACTCGGTGGTTGGAGTTGGTTTTGGAGAGGAGACCCCGAGAAGACCCGCTGTCCAGGCTACCATAGAGCTAGCAGGTCTGTAGGCTCACTCGATGGTTGGAGTTGGTTTTGGAGAGGAGAGCCCGAGAAGACCCGCTGTCCAGGCTACCATCGAGCTGGCAGGTCTGTAGGCTCACTCGGTGGTTGGAGTTGGTTTTGGAGAGGAGACCCCGAGAAGACCCGCTGTCCAGGCTACCATCGAGCTGGCAGGTCTGTAGGCTCACTCGGTGGTTGGAGTTGGTTTTGGAGAGGAGACCCCGAGAAGACCCGCTGTCCAGGCTACCATCGAGCTGACAAGTCTGTAGGCTCACTCGGTGGTTGGAGTTGGTTTTGGAGAGGAGACCCCGAGAAGACCCACTGTCCAGGCTACCATCGAGCTGGCAGGTCTGTAGGCTCACTCGGTGGTTGGAGTTGGTTTTGGAGAGGAGACCCCGAGAAGACCCGCTGTCCAGGCTACCATCGAGCTGGCAGGTCTGTAGGCTCACTCGGTAGTTGGAGTTGGTTTTGGAGAGGAGACCCCGAGAAGACCCGCTGTCCAGGCTACCATCGAGCTGGCAGGTCTGTAGGCTCACTCGGTGGTTGGAGTTGGTTTTGGAGAGGAGACCCCGAGAAGACCCGCTGTCCAGGCTACCATCGAGCTGGCAGGTCTGTAGGCTCACTCGGTGGTTGGAGTTGGTTTTGGAGAGGAGACCCCAAGAAGACCCGATGTCCAGGCTACCATCGAGCTGGCAGGTCTGTAGGCTCACTCGGTAGTTGGAGTTGGTTTTGGAGAGGAGACCCCGAGAAGACCCGCTGTCCAGGCTACCATCGAGCTGGCAGGTCTGTAGGCTCACTCGGTAGTTGGAGTTGGTTTTGGAGAGGAGACCCCGAGAAGACCCGCTGTCCAGACTACCATCGAGCTGGCAGGTCTGTAGGCTCACTCGGTGGTTGGAGTTGGTTTTGGAGAGGAGACCCCAAGAAGACCCGCTGTCCAGGCTACCATCGAGCTGGCAGGTCTGTAGGCTCACTCGGTGGTTGGAGTTGGTTTTGGAGAGGAGACCCCGAGAAGACCCGCTGTCCAGGCTACCATCGAGCTGGCAGGTCTGTAGGCTCACTCGGAGGTTGGAGTTGGTTTTGGAGAGGAGACCCCGAGAAGACCCGCTGTCCAGGCTACCATCGAGCTGGCAGGTCTGTAGGCTCACTCGGTGGTTGGAGTTAGTTTTGGAGAGGAGACCCCGAGAAGACCCGCTGTCCAGGCTACCATTGAGCTGGCAGGTCTGTAGGCTCACTCGGTGGTTGGAGTTGGTTTTGGAGGTCTGTAGGCTCACTCGGTGGTTGGAGAGAGGAGACCCCGAGAAGACCCGCTGTCCAGGCTACCATCGAGCTGGCAGGTCTGTAGGCTCACTCGGTAGTTGGAGTTGGTTTTGGAGAGGAGACCCCGAGAAGACCCTCTGTCCAGGCTACCATCGAGCTGGCAGGTCTGTAGGCTCACTCGGTGGTTGGAGTTGGTTTTGGAGAGGAGACCCCGAGAAGACCCGCTGTCCAGGCTACCATCGAGCTGGCAGGTCTGTAGGCTCACTCGGTGGTTGGAGTTGGTTTTGGAGAGGAGACCCCGAGAAGACCCGCTGTCCAGGCTACCATCGAGCTGACAGGTCTGTAGGCTCACTCGGTAGTTGGAGTTGGTTTTGGAGAGGAGACCCCGAGAAGACCCGCTGTCCAGGCTACCATCGAGCTGGCAGGTCTGTAGGCTCACTCGGTGGTTGGAGTTGGTTTTGGAGAGGAGACCCCGAGAAGACCCGCTGTCCAGGCTACCATCAAGCTGGCAGGTCTGTAGGCTCACTCGGTGGTTGGAGTTGGTTTTGGAGAGGAGACCCCGAGAAGACCAGCTGTCCAGGCTACCATCGAGCTGGCAGGTCTGTAGGCTCACTCGGTGGTTGGAGTTGGTTTTGGAGAGGAGACCCCGAGAAGACCCGCTGTCCAAGCTACCATCGAGCTGGCAGGTCTGTAGGCTCACTCGGTGGTTGGAGTTGGTTTTGGAGAGGAGACCCCGAGAAGACCCGCTGTCCAGGCTACCATCGAGCTGGCAGGTCTGTAGGCTCACTCGGTGGTTGGAGTTGGTTTTGGAGAGGAGACCCCGAGAAGACCCGCTGTCCAGGCTACCATCGAGCTGGCAGGTCTGTAGGCTCACTCGGTGGTTGGAGTTGGTTTTGGAGAGGAGACCCCGAGAAGACCCGCTGTCCAGGCTACCATCGAGCTGGCAGGTCTGTAGGCTCACTCGGTGGTTGGAGTTGGTTTTGGAGAGGAGACCCCGAGAAGACCCGCTGTCCAGGCTACCATCGAGCTGGCAGGTCTGTAGGCTCACTCGGTGGTTGGAGTTGGTTTTGGAGAGGAGACCCCGAGAAGACCCGCTGTCCAGGCTACCATCGAGCTGGCAGGTCTGTAGGCTCACTCGGTGGTTGGAGTTGGTTTTGGAGAGGAGACCCCGAGAAGACCCGCTGTCCAGGCTACCATCGAGCTGGCAGGTCTGTAGGCTCACTCGGTGGTTGGAGTTGGTTTTGGAGAGGAGACCCCGAGAAGACCCGCTGTCCAGGCTACCATCGAGCTGGCAGGTCTGTAGGCTCACTCGGTAGTTGGAGTTGGTTTTGGAGAGGAGACCCCGAGAAGACCCGCTGTCCAGGCTACCATCGAGCTGGCAGGTATGTAGGCTCACTCGGTAGTTGGAGTTGGTTTTGGAGAGGAGACCCCGAGAAGACCCGCTGTCCAGGCTACCATCGAGCTGGCAGGTCTATTGGCTCACTCGGTGGTTGGAGTTGGTTTTGGAGAGGAGACCCCGAGAAGACCCGCTGTCCAGGCTACCATCGAGCTAGCAGGTCTGTAGGCTCACTCGGAGGTTGGGTAATGGGCAGCATATGAGTGGGGGCTTCCTGCAAAGATAACCCATAATTTGAGCAAAGGCAGAGTCCTTGTCCTAAAGGTAAAAGAGGGGGGAGGAGTCGGTCCCTCAAGATTCACTCGCGCCAGGGATGTCCAGAGGCAAGGCGAGTGGAAGGGGCACAATCCCCGCGCAACTGCGGCGAGGACATGACTATTCGCACCTAGAGTAAGGGGTCTGCTCTTCGACCAAAGGGAGAGAAGAAGAGTATCCTCGTCTCGCAAACGAAACTAGTTATAAGAGCGATTCGAGACCCACTCGCGCCAGGGGTGTCCAGAAGCAAGGCGAGAAGAAGTGGTACAATCCCTGCGCGAGAGCAACGAGGGTCCGCCCACTCGCACCACGGGTAAAGCTAGCCCCTCTATCGGTAGGCGAGATAAGTCGTGATCCCGTTCCGCAAATAAAGAAAAAGGTAGGCGTATAAGAAAGATGAAAAGAAAGACGAGATGTCGTAAACACAAAAATATGTATATACGAAAAAGGCCGTAGTACAAAATGCCTCAGTACTGAGTGTCCAAAAAAAGGGGGGTATACAAAAGAGCTGAAAAATAATTCTTCTATTCTTCCGCGCTGGAGGACGGGCCATCTTCCTCCTCGCCATAAATCTCGGGTACCAGGTCGCGGGCAGTGACCTCGTCGCAGCCTTCCCTGATGACTTCCATCTCCTTCATCATCTTCACGATTAGCTCGGCGGTCCGGATATTGGCGTCTTTGCAGAGTTCCACAACCTCAGCATGGGAATAATGAGAGGGAGGAGGTTGGGGAATCACCACGCGAGAAGGCGAGAGAGCAGCCTCCTGAAGTCGAGTGATCTCAGACTCCATGCCTTTAACCTCCCCTTCCAGAGTGGCTATGCGCGAGTGCATCCTGTCGGCCATCTCGGCATCCTGCGAAAGGTTTATTTATTAGAGGGAGTTGAAGGTAGATAAAGAAAGGGAAGGAATCAAGAGTGGAAAGAACTCACCACACCACCCCGAGCCTTGGCAAGAAGGTTTTCGGCCACGGCCAACCGTTTCTCGAGGTCCGTAGACTTCTCGCGCTCGGCCGCCAGATTCGCCTCTGAATCCCTCCAGCTTTTGTTATTGTAAATCAGACGGTGCGAGAGCTGGTGCGAGAGCTCCAGCGAGCGCAGCTGGGATTGCGCGGCCCTCAGGATCAAGTCTCGCGAGGGGGGCTCAGCGGAGGGTTCTCGCTCTGAGCCACCGTAGAGGCCAAAGCTCAGAGAAAATGCATGAGCCGTAGGTTGGTCTCGCTCTATCCAGGGGGGAAGGAGGGTAGAGATGGAGACCCGGTTCGCCTCCTTGTTCCATATCAGGGTTGGCTCGCCAGCAGCATCCTGGATCATAGGGCCCACGTTGAAGTTTAAATGGGTGGAAGGAGCCGGGCGGCTGGAAGAGCCCACCTCACAAGTAGGAGATTTAGAGGGGAAGTTGTCAGCAAGAGGATCAGGTTGACCCGTCCCGCCAATCGGCGAGACGGCCCGCTGACCGAGAAGCCGAGAAGGGGATTGGGGAGATTGGGACCCTAGAGAGATGGGGGATAAGGATCCCGACACGTCTACCATCTCAGCAGGAACTTGCTTCGCCTTTCCAGAGGGAAGAGGCGCTCCTTTCTTGACCTTTGTTTTCTTTGAAGGACTCTGGCGAGATGGGGCGGAGCCTTCGGTAGGTCTTTTCTTCAGGGAGGGGGGCAAGTTTTCTCTCGCCGCCTCAGCTGCCATCGTGGAGAGGGCGACATCTTTGGAGGGTTTGATGTTGCTTTTGTAAGGCGGGCGGGCGGGAACATTTTTTTCTCCTGAAAAAGGCGAGACGAGGAGTTTACAAATACTATTCGTTAGACCTAGAAAAAAATAAAGGGTCCCAGCATTTACCTTCTCCTGGAAGCACAGGAAGGAGGGAGTAGAGGCCCCGCCTCAAGAATTGAACTTCGAAGTTCTTGCCAATGAAAAAGTCGCAGAGGAGCTTGTCCGTACCGCTAACCTGGGGAGTGGTGTAGAACACCTCGGCTGGTGACACGGGCGCCAGCGGGATGCCTCCCATGTTGCCGCGAATGAAGACGAAGCGAGTAAGCCAGTGATGGTTCTTGTTGGGCGTCTCGCAAACCTTGAGACCCTGCCCCGTGAAGTAGGACACGCCGTCGGCGTTGGCATGGTAGACAAAAAGCTTGCGGAAGGAGTTCAGGCTGAATTCGATTCGCTCCCGGCGCATGTAGCAGGCAAAGGCAACAAGTACCGAGATAGCGTTTGGATTCAGTTGCGCAGGTACAGTCCCAAAGTAATTTAGAACCTGTTTCACCTCTGGCCAGAGGGGCAACCTCAACCCCGCCTCGAAATGCGAGACGGGGAAGGCGAGTTCACCAGGATAAAAGGTATTGATCGACTCGCCCACCTTTGGAGGGCGTGACTCAAAACCCTCCGGCAAGAAATCACGAGTGAAGGCGTTGTAGTCCTCCTCGGAAATTCGGCCGGGAGGAAAATCAAGGTCACCAAACCGCATCCCGCATCGGCTTCGCCCTTCGCCTTCTTCAACCTTCTTTTTCCCCATTCTAGGCAAAGAGAGCGAAAGGGGGATGCGAGAAGAATAGGCGAGACGAAGCGCCGACAGGATCTGCTCACGAGGGGAAGAAGAAAGAGGGGCAAGGTTTAGGGCGCCGAGATAACGAAAGCATGATCCGGGCCCTAGGGATAGGAGGGTATTTATAGCCCGTTGGGTAAAGAGAAAAAATACGAAGAGGCGGGAAAAAATAGTGTAGAGGAAGGGGAAGAGGCGGCCGTCCTTTTCTCTCTCCTAACCTCGATTGGCGTAATCTAACGTGAGTCCCAAGCCGGGGGCGAGACAGTACCATAAAAATATTGATAGTTTTACTTTCAAGACAACCTAAACACCTAGAGGGGGGGTGAATAGGTTCTTATTGCTTGTTTATACTTCTAGGCAGAATTCAATTGCAGAAATAAAACATCCAGCACAGCAATCACAGAAATTGAAACATCACAGATTGCACAATGTTTTATAGTGGTTCCCCAAGGTTTGGGTACATCCACTTTCCCCCTCCACCTATCTAGCAGTATGCTAGATTCGGCCAAACTTCCACTATTCTCAGATCCGCAGATCCTACAGCTCAGAACCTGGATAGGTTCCTACAACTCAGGCTCAACAGCCCTACCTCAGCCTTGCCTCAAGGCCTACCACTCAGAGAAGAACCTTCTCCTACACTCAGGCAAATAGCCCTACCACTCAGAGATCACCTCTCCTACACTCAGCCTTTATAACACAGGCTTACAACTCAGATCTGTGTAAATAGATCCTATAGAAATTTAGAAAAGATATATTAATGTCTTGCCTTTGTTGAGAGAGAAGAGGACAAGACACTTCTTGATCAGCTGATGAAATCAACTGAAACTGAGCTTTCTTCAAAGCTTCTTGAATCTGAACTTAGCTGAGTTGATTTCCAAACAGCTTCTTGAGAAACCACTGAGGGCTTCCTTCTTCTTCTTCAAGATGACTGGATCCCTCTCTATCCAACACCTTTTCTGATACTTCAGACTTCTTCTTCTTAGATCTTCTGATGAAGATCTTCTTTAGAGCTTAGCACTTTCTTGAATTGAAACTTCAATAGGATCGTAATCCTTTTTTTTCTTCTTCTTAGATCTTCTTCTCTATGTTTATTTTCTTCTGAATATGTCTATTTATAGACTTTCTTCATGGTAACCGGCTGATCCGGTTTCTAACTGTTTTCTGACAGGTCTGACAGCTTTAGTTAAACGGTGACAACCCACAGCTGTCAAGTCTTCAAACAGTTCCTATACCTTAGCCTTGGACAGCAAAATGTCGAGACAGTCTGTCAGAAAGTGTCGAGACCAATCTGTCTATCTGTGTCGACACAAGTGACTTTGGTGTCGACACAGTCGTTGATGATGTCGACTAAGTTGCCTTTAAGTCGACACAGCTTCTTCAGAAAATAACTTGGTCTTGTCTCTGCAGTGTGTCGACAAAAGTCCTGTATGTCGACACAGTTGTTGTAGATTCAGAGCTCAGTATGTGTCGACTCAGCCTTCAGGTGTCGACACAGCAATCTTCAATTCTGCCAACATGTGTCGACTCAGTCTTCTGGTGTCGACACAAGCATAGTCGACTTCTGCCAATATGTGTCGACTCAATCTCAAGGTGTCGACACATCCTCCCTGTGTCGACACAGTTAAGGTCGACTATCTTCTTCTGTGAGTCGACTATCTTTCTCTGGTCGACTATCTTTCTCTGGTCGACTATCTTTCACTAGTCGACTATCTTTCACTGGTTGACTAACTTTCTCTGGGAGTCGACTATCTTTCACTGGTCGACTAACTTTCTCTGGGTGTCGACTATCTTTCACTGTGTCGACACTGCTTCCCAGTGCTGAGGTCGACGATTTTCTTTATGTGTCGACACTGCTTCCCAGTGTCGACATATATATGGTCGACTATCTTTCTCTGTGTCGACACCGATATTCTGGAGTGTCGACACAAATATTCTGAAGTGTCGACACAATTTCTTCGGGTGTCGACACGTGGACTTAGAATATTTTTCTGCATTCTTTAATACTTCTTCACCTGCACATGTCAACTCAAAACAACATCAAATACACCTTGATGTATATCATTGAGCTAAGTTGGGCTTCTTCAAATCAGGTACACATTTTCCAATGTACCCAACAATCTCCCCCTATTTGGAGAAGTCATAACCCTTATAGCCAATGATATACACCATTTAAAAAGTATAAACTGATGATATATGACATAACAGGAATACTTAATATAAACAAAATAAAAACAATCCATCACAGAATGAACATTATATGATATCAAACAACATTTTGTTTATAACTTGATAATATTTGAATACAGAGTTTTACATTTAATGATCAAAACATAACAAAACACTTTGAAAGAATCTAAAAATTAAGACTGATCAGGCTCTCTTATGACAATCCCTTTGCCAGATTTGATTTGAGCCTTCACAGGAGCTTCAGAATCTTCAGCTGGTTTCTTGCCTTTTAGCTCAGCTTTCTTTAGAGCTTCTTCCTTGAGCCTTTGCCTTTCAAAATAATGAAAGGGCTTTGGAAAGTACTTGCTCGGCTCCTGAGCATCTGGTGGCAGCCTACCCAGCTTGGCTTTTCTTCTAAACTGTACTATTGCCTCTTGCCTGGCTTCATACTTCTGCCATTCCATCTCATTGAACCACTTGCCTCTTTCATGTACTTGGTCTTTGACAGCCTTCCATGCAGTGAGTATAATGTTTCTGGAAGTAGGACTCCACTGCTCAAAGTCTGGCTTAAGTTCAGCCTGCTCTCTAAATCTTTTCTTAGATAGTAGAGCATCTTGCTGTTCTTTCAAAGTAGCCTCAGGCTTATCTACTTTCCCAATAACAATCCTGTTAACCTCCTTTGGAGGACTATACATTCCTTGAACTTGCTGATCAATCATATCAAAATCTGGAGGAGGGTAAATGACTTGGGCAACCTCAGGTTGATTGCCTTCAAGTAGACCTGTTTGTATTCCTGACTCAGCTACCATAGCATCATCACACAAAGGTGGATATCCCAATGTGGCTCGAATACTATTGGTCACCCATTTGGTGTGCTCTGAGCCTGCATGAACTAACAACCTCTCCCCCTTTATGGCTTCTCTAGTAATATGATCTCTTAGATCTTCCTTCTGAAATCTGATTTGTCCATCCAGATAATTCACACCCTCTTTAAAAAATGGTTTTAACTTTAGAAGCTTGTCAGATATGTCCTTTTGAGAGGTAGTGATAGCAGTTTTAACAGAATCAATAGCAGCTTGAAATTTCTTATCAAATTCTTCCATTTCCTTTGCTCTAGCTGCAGGCAGGCCTGGAATAGTCTTTTTCATTTCATCAATGATCCCTTGATGAGATTCAGTTAAATTGTCATTCATCCTTATCTGATTTTCCAAAACATAGCTTTGCTTTAAAGCAATATCATCCACTTTAGGGATGATGGACTGCTGTTGTTTTGCCAAATATACCACAGCATTACCTCCCTTAAGGAAGCAATCTGTCATCTCCTTCTTATGCATATTGACTTCAAATCGAATAGACTTTATATCCTGAGCCAAGTCAAATTGCAGGGACTTGTTGTTCTCATCAACATATTTTCAATAGCCACTCTGTGTTCATCCAATTTCACTTGTAAATCGACCATAAACTTGTTATAATCAAATTCAGAAGGAGTGTGATGTGCTGTAGGCTGTAGAGCCTGCTTATAGCTCTTGCTCCTTCTCTTGAAGACCATAAGTTTTCTCTTCTTAGCCATCCTGGCTTCTTCATTCTCAGAATCAGAAGTACTATCAATTTGAACTCTCTCTTTGGGAGGAGGAGGAACATCTGCTTCAGTGCCATGTTGTTCAGCCTCAACATGCACAGGCTCCCCCTCAATTTCTTGCTCCACTTCCATTCTATCAATAACTATTTCATCATTTGGAAATAACTCATCTAGAGTATATTCCTTCTGGGCTGGAACATCTGCAGTATTCAAATTTTGAGATAAATTAGTTTGAGCTTCCTCTTGCACTTGCTCAGACAGCTTCTCCCCCAGTACTTGTTCAGTATTGGTGATGTCCTGGGCAGGTGAGGACACTTGCTTCCCCTGGACCTGTGCAGAAATAGAAATATTAGAAATGTCTTTTGTAGGAAAATACACCAGCTCCCCCTGCACCTGTACCTGGTCATGAGTAGATACAACCTGTGTAGGTGAATAAACTTGCTGAGCTGGTATTCTTACTTCTTCTCCTTGAATTGCAGGTACAGTGACATCCTGAACTTGTGTAGAAGCAGGCTGATCTTCAACCTCTTGTCTTACTTGCTCTTCTTGTGGGTGCTCAGTACTGGTAGCATGACCTGGGGATTTCTCAGGTGAATCCTGCCTTTCCACTTCAGGCATCTCTTTGGTCAGCACCCTATCCCATCTGGAAAACAATCTCATGTCCATCCTTCTCATGTGATTAATTTTTGTTCCAGGTAGTTGTTGCATAACATCAGGAATCTCCTTAGTTAGGTATATACTCATTATTCTAGCCAGATTTGGCTTCTTGATTCCTTCCTTAATCTTTTCAAAGATT
Organism: Platanthera zijinensis; assembly: GCA_039513925.1. Taxonomy (NCBI): domain Eukaryota; kingdom Viridiplantae; phylum Streptophyta; class Magnoliopsida; order Asparagales; family Orchidaceae; genus Platanthera; species Platanthera zijinensis. The sequence continues at coordinate 30,393,654 of CM077092.1, forward strand.
ACAGTGGACCAATCTGTTGGAATTGTAAACACAATCCTGTTCATGAGGCTGAACATATAGGCGGAAATCCTATCATGTCCACCTGGCTTGCACAGAATTACTTTGCCAACCACCTCAGACAGAAACTTGCCCTGTTGATTCATTCCTTTCCTGTTGAAAGCAGCTCCAATTTTCATGGTGGAATCCAATCCACACCATTGAAGAGCCTCCCTTGATTTAGAAGCAGGGACGTCCTCTTCATTCTCAATTATAGGTAATTGAAGAATTGTTCTTAACTTACTTGGAGTAATTTCCACTGTTGACCCATGAACTGTGGATTTTATCTCGTGACTTTCAGAATCTACAGATGCAGAAGTAAAGAACTCATGCACCTCCTTCTTCCATATCTTAGATGGTTCGGAGACCAGAAATTCTAATCCCGAGTCGGAGAGGAGAGAGATAACCCCGTGAACATCTGGTGGGGCAGCAGCAAAGGCCTGGCGCACCATCTCATATCCTTCATTTATATTATCTTCAATCTTTGGCGCCATAGATCAGTCGAGAAAGCTTGAAAGATGAGAGAAAGAGAGAGAGAGGGAGAATGTCTACACAGGGTTTCAGTCTCGAAAACCTTGTAAGCGTGTCGACAGAATGAGTTTTTGACCTATTTATACCTTCTGTTTAAAGAAGATCAAAAGTCGCCAAAAACATACTATAAGTGTCGACACAGATGGAATGTGTCGACACAAGCTTCTATTGTCTCGACTTCAAATCCGTCTATTATGTGTCGACACCAATTTGCGGATATGTCGACACCAGAGATATATAGTAGAGCATCAGAAATTCTGTGTCGACTCTTAGTATAAGTGTCGACACAAAATCTGTAAGTGTCGATACCACTATCCTGGTGAAGTCGACACTACATTCCTGGATAAGTCGACAATAAGATTCTTAAGTGTCGACACATTTTTTCTGTGTCGACACAATATCTCTGACTTGTCGACATTACAATCCTGAGTCGACACATTATTACTGAATGTGTCGACACCATCTTACTTAGCCAATTTCTGTTTGTTCAACACAGCTTATAAGTACTACAAAGTACTTGATACTACTTCAATGTGTCTTTATATCACTTGAATGTCTTGTTACCACTTCAACTTCATTGTTGATGATTTTGTGATTACACTAATCAATGGTTAACATACCTAATTCAATTTTAAATTTATTGAATTTGGTCTCATCTAGGGGCTTAGTAAACACATCTGCTATTTGATAATCTGTTTTCACAAATTCCAATGAGATGTCTTCTTTTTCTACATGTTCTCTAAGAAAATGGTATTTAATTTCTATATGCTTAGTTCTACTATGAGAAACAGGATTATTAGCAATAGAAATTGCACTCTTAGAATCACACAAAAGAGGTGTTCTACTTACTTGAATACCATAATCCTTAAGTTGATGCTGCATCCATAATAGCTGTGCACAGCAGCTTCCAGCAGCAACATACTCAGACTCAGCTGTGGAAATTGCCACACTGGTCTGCTTCTTACTACTCCATGATATTAGTCTTCCTCCCATGAATTGACAAGTACCTGTAGTACTCTTCCTATCCTCTCTACATCCTGCAAAATCTGCATCTGAATAGCCTGTTAGTAGAAAATCTCTATTCCTAGAGTACCAAAGACCTAGATTAGGTGTGCCCTTAAGATATCTCAGGATCCTTTTGACTGCAGTATAATGAGATTCTTTAGGGCAGGCTTGGTACCTAGCACAGACACATGTAGCATACATAATATCTGGTCTACTAGCAGTGAGATATAGTAGTGAGCCAACTATTCCTCTATACAAAGTCTCATCAACAGGTTTTCCTGCATCATCTTTGCATATGGGCATACTTGTTCCCATAGGAGTTCTCATGGTGGAGGATGACTCCATACCATACTTCTTAATCAATTCTTTGGTGAACTTAGACTGGGATATGGACAAGCCATCATCAGTCTGTCTTACTTGGAGTCCCAAGAAGAACTTAAGTTCCCCCATACTGCTCATCTCAAACTTCCCTTGCATAAGTTTGGCAAACTTTTTACAAAGGTTGTTTTGAGTAGATCCAAAGATTATGTCATCAACATATATCTGGACTAAGATGATCTTACCTTTGGATTCCCTAAGGAATAGAGTTTTGTCTATTTTTCCTCTTGAGAATTTATTCTCAATGAGAAAAGTAGACAGGGTTTCATACCAAGCCCTTGGAGCTTGCTTTAACCCATACAGAGCTTTCCTAAGCTTATAAACAAAATCAAGTTTAAGAGGATCTACAAAACCTGATGGCTGCTCTACATATACTTCTTCTTTAAGATCTCCATTCAGAAATGCTGACTTCACATCCATCTGGTATACTTTGAAGTCTTGATAGGCTGCATAGGCAAGGAACATTCTGATTGCCTCCAGCCTTGCTACTGGAGCAAAGGTTTGATCAAAGTCAATCCCTTCTTCCTGCCTGTATCCTTTTGCAACCAATCTTGCTTTATTCTTTACTATTATTCCACTTTCATCTAGCTTGTTCCTATAGATCCATTTTGTGCCAATTATGTTGTGGCCTCTTGGTTTAGGAACAAGCTCCCAGACATTGCACCTTCTGAATTGATTCAGCTCCTCTTGCATAGCATCAATCCAGTGCTGGTCTTGGATAGCTTCTTCAAACTTCTTAGGCTCCATTTGTGACAGGAAACTTGATTGTAGACCTTTGTTTTGATTTCTGCTTCTAGTTTGCACCCCCTGTCTTGGATCACCTATTATCTGATCAGCTGGATGATCTCTTAAATGTCTTGTAGCTGGAGGAAGATTCCCTTCTGGTTGAACATCTCCAGCTCCTTCATTTAGCTGAATCTCTTGGTTTTCATCAGCTTCTATAGTGTCTTGTTCTCCCCCTGGACAGAAGCCTTCATTTTCCAATGCTCCATCTTCCTTTGATACTTCAGTAATGGAGAGCTTGTCCATACTTTTGCTTATACCTGTTGAGTCATTTGATCTACAAGACAACTCACAGTTGATTAATCTTGTTTCATCAAACACAACATGCACAGATTCTTCAACAACTTGAGTAGTCAAGTTGAAGACTCTATAAGCCTTACTATTTGTGCTGTACCCAACAAATATCCCATCCTGGGATTTGGCAGCAAACTTAGTCAAATATGACTTGTCATTGTTAAGTATATAACACTTGCAACCAAAGATCCTAAAGTAAGATAGATTTGGTTTTCTGCCTTTCACAATCTCATAGGGAGTCATTTTGTGGCTTTTGGTGATAGTAGCCCTATTGATTACATGACAAGCAGTGTTAACTGCCTCAGCCCAAAAATATTCTGGGAGAGAGGTGTCACTCAACAGAGTTCTACCTGCTTCAATTAATGTTCTATTCTTTCTTTCAGCAATTCCATTTTGCTGAGGTGTTCTAGGTGAGGAGAACTCTTGGAAAATCCCAAAGTCTTTACACAATTTTGATATGCTTTCAGATTGAAACTCAGTACCATGGTCACTTCTGATTTTGACCACTGTACTATTCAGTTCATTCTGAATTTGCTTTACAAAATTAAATAATACACTTGGGGTTTCAGATTTCTGTCTCAGAAAGAACACCCATGTGAATCTAGAATAGTCATCTACAACCACAAAAGTGTAGACTTTCCTACCTAGACTGTGAACTGGCATAGGACCAAAAAGATCCATATGCAGGAGGTATAAGCACCTCACAGAATCCTTGTTTTCAAGGCTTTGAAAGGAGGATTTTGTCTGCTTGCCCTTTTGACAAGCTGAGCATATCCCTTCCTTTATACACTTAACTTGAGGTCCATTCCTCACTAACTCTTTGCTAAAGAGTTGGCCAATTGTCTTGTAGTTTAGATGAGCCAATCTCTTGTGCCACTTAACACAATGAGAAGCATTGTCATCAGCTACAAGACAGATGGAAGAAGCCTTATTCTCACATTCAAAATTAAGACAATATACATTTCTCTTCCTATACCCAGTCAATATGATCTTTTGATCACTTGACCTTTTGATATGACATCCATCTTTAACAAATGAAATATCATATCCTAAATCACTTAGCTGGCTTATGCTTATTAGATTATGTTTCAAACCTTTTACATAAGCCACTTGAGTGATAGTAATTAGGTTAGAAGAAATGTTACCCAACCCTTTGATGACTCCTTTTTCAGATCCACCAAAGATCACTTTAGGTCCATCTTTGACAGATGAATACTCCTTCAGCAGCCCCTTTGTTCCAGTCATGTGCCTGGAACAACCACTGTCCAAGTACCATATAGGGGCATGTCTACTTGGACTATCCTGCAACACAGAATTACTTACCCTTAGAACCCAAGTAAGTCTTGGGTTCTTGGTTCAGGTTAGCATTAATAAAGCTACCATAACCTCTTCTAACAGGTAGACTATTGTTCTTTATAACACTTGTGTTATACCAGCAGTCTAGTGCAAAATGGCCTCTCTTGCCACAGCACTAACATTCAAACTTATTGTATCTAGATCTAGATACATCCTTGTCAGAAGAATTTCTGTTCATTGCTGGTGCTGCAGCAACTTCACCTACTGATTTCTTAAAACCATTTGGTTTATGACCATGGGTAGGCCTGCTTGCATTTACACCCTTGTTCTTCAGAACATTAGTCTTAATATGACCTTGAATATCTTCATGATCATATTTGTTAGAAGGCACTTCCACCTTACTAAACTTTATGGGGACTGAAAGGTTTAGTGGCTGAACAGGAGCTTTGCCTTTCCTCTTGAATCTGCCAGCCCTGGAGTTACCTTTAAATCCTAATCCAGCCTTACCCTTTTGAGTAACAAATTCATCTATCAAGGGTAAGACAGATTTTGGCTTAGAGTAACTAGCCACTAAATCCCTTTCAATTTTAAGTCTGGCCTCCAGACTCTTCACTTGATCATTAGTATAATTAATTGTGCCCATCTGAATAATAGTTATATTCTTCAGCTTGGCAATTTCATTTAATTTTTGATCAATAACTTTCTCTAACTCAGTTGTAGCAACCCTTAGTTTAGCAATTTCCTGAGCCTGAGATTTAACCAGGTTCTTGCTTTTCTTAAGGGCCTGCAACAAGTCCCCATACTTGTCTATCAATTGATAGACATCTCCTTCAGATTCAGATGCATCTACATCTCTTGATGCAGATGTAGCTGATTCTTCACTTGTACTACAAACAGATGTAATAGAAGGACATTTTACCTTATTAGGACCAGACTGATTCTGGCATATGTCCTCTTCTGATCCTGCCATCAGCCCCATACACTGATGATCCTTTTGTTCATTGATGGAGTCTAGCAACTGCAGAAACTCCTCTTCTTCAGATGCAGTATATAGTCCAATATATGCTTCAGCTTCAGATTCTGACTCTGAAGTTGACTGGTCTGTTAGACTCTTATCTTTCTTTGCAACAAAGGATTTCTCCTTCTTGCCTTTCTGATGAGTCTTCTTCTTATCTGAAGACTCCTTTCTCTTATCAGGACAGTCAGCCACTACATGTCCAGGCCTATTGCAACAATAGCAGACAATCTTTGAAGTAGTGGCTCTGCTGGGCTTTGATCTGCTCTTCTCTTTCCTTGATGACCTTTTCTTCTGATAATAGTCATCAACTTGCTGTGATGTGGAAGGCCTAGACTTCCATTGCTTCTTTTTCAAGAACCTCTGGAATTGCCTTGTGAATGCAGCAAAGTCTGCATCTGAATCACAGCTTTCTGAACCCTTAACTGAATTTTCAGAACAATCTTCTGCAACTTCCTTAGGAGGAGATGGTGATTTCCTCCTATTCTTTCTAGTGGCTTCTGCATTGAATGTCACAATCTTTTCTCTATGCTCTCCTCTTGAATTCTTTTCTTCCTCCTTCCTCACCATAAGTTGCATTTCATAGGATAGCAACTTTCCAAATAAGGTGGGAGGAGAGATCTCTGCCAATTTAGCCACTTCTCTTATGGCACAGATCTTTGTGTCCCAATCCTTTGTTAAGGATCTCAAGAATTTGTCATTCAGTTCATAAGTACTGAAGACTCTTCCATAGGACATAAGCTCATTCATAATTCTATAGAATTTCTTGTAGCACTCAGTTATGCTATCAGATTTTCCTTGTCTAAAACTTTCATACTCCTGATTGAGCATAGATTTCCTGTCCTGCCTTACTTCTTCAGATCCTTCCATGTAGACAATCAATGTGTCCCACATCTCTTTAGAGGTCTTGTAGTGAATCAGATTCTGAAATGTTGAATCATCTATGGCACTAACAATAATGTTCTGAGCTCTTTTATCCATGGTTACCAAGATGATTTCATCCTTGGTCATTTCTGAATAACTTTTTGAGTTTGGATATTTGCATCAAGAACTGATACCTTCATTGGAATGAAGGGGCCTTCCTGTACTGTGATGTAAATCCTTGGGTCAGATGCCTCCATAAACAATCTGACTCTTTCTTTCCAAATTCCAAAAATTTCTTTCTTGCATATGGGTAATTTCATAGATCCTAGCTCCTTATGATTCTCACCAGAACCCATCTTTTTGAATCTTGATTCTACCTTTCAGATCTACCTCAGACTGTTAAGTCCTTTTTGAGGAACCTGACTCTGATACCACTTGATAGTTTTACTTTCAAGACAACCTAAACACCTAGAGGGGGGGGGTGAATAGGTTCTTATTGCTTGTTTATACTTCTAGGCAGAATTCAATTGCAGAAATAAAACATCCAGCACAGCAATCACAGAAATTGAAACATCACAGATTGCACAATATTTTATAGTGGTTCCCCAAGGTTTGGGTACATCCACTTTCCCCCTCCACCTATCTAGCAGTATGCTAGATTCGGCCAAACTTCCACTATTCTCAGATCCGCAGATCCTACAGCTCAGAACCTGGATAGGTTCCTACAACTCAGGCTCAACAGCCCTACCTCAGCCCTGCCTCAAGGCCTACCACTCAGAGAAGAACCTTCTCCTACACTCAGGCAAATAGCCCTACCACTCAGAGATCACCTCTCCTACACTCAGCCTTTATAACACAGGCTTACAACTCAGATCTGTGTAAACAGATCCTACAGAAATTTAGAAAAGATATATTAATGTCTTGCCTTTGTTGAGAGAGAAGAGGACAAGTCACTTCTTGATTAGCTGATGAAATCAACTGAAACTGAGCTTTCTTCAAAGCTTCTTGAATCTGAACTTAGCTGAGTTGATTTCCAAACAGCTTCTTGAGAAACCACTGAGGGCTTCCTTCTTCTTCTTCAAGATGACTGGATCCCTCTCTATCCAACACCTTTTCTGATACTTCAGACTTCTTCTTCTTAGATCTTCTGATGAAGATCTTCTTTAGAGCTTAGCACTTTCTTGAATTGAAACTTCAATAGGATTGTAATCCTTTTTTTTTTCTTCTTAGATCTTATTCTCTATGTCTATTTTCTTCTGAATATGTCTATTTATAGACTTTCTTCATGGTAACCGGCTGATCCGGTTTCTAACTGTTTTCTGACAGGTCTGACAGCTTTAGTTAAACGGTGACAACCCACAGCTGTCAAGTCTTCAAACAGTTCCTATACCTTAGCCTTGGACAGCAAAATGTCGAGACAGTCTGTCAGAAAGTGTCGAGACCAATCTGTCTATCTGTGTCGACACAAGTGACTTTGGTGTCGACACAGTCATTGATGATGTCGACTAAGTTGCCTTTAAGTCGACACAGCTTCTTCAGAAAATAACTTGGTCTTGACTCTGCAGTGTGTTGACAAAAGTCCTGTATGTCGACACAGTTGTTGTAGATTCAGAGCTCAGTATGTGTCGACTCAGCCTTCAGGTGTCGACACAGCAATCTTCAATTCTGCCAACATGTGTCGACTCAGTCTTCTGGTGTCGACACAAGCATAGTCGACTTCTGCCAATATGTGTCGACTCAATCTCAAGGTGTCGACACATCCTCCCTGTGTCGACACAGTTAAGGTCGACTATCTTCTTCTGTGAGTCGACTATCTTTCTCTGGTCAACTATCTTTCTCTGGTCGACTATCTTTCACTAGTCGACTATCTTTCACTGGTCGACTAACTTTCTCTGGGAGTCGACTATCTTTCACTGGTCGACTAACTTTCTCTGGGTGTCGACTATCTTTCACTGTGTAGACACTGCTTCCCAGTGCTGAGGTCGACGATTTTCTTTATGTGTCGACACTGCTTCCCAGTGTCGACATATATGTGGTCGACTATCTTTCTCTGTGTCGACACCGATATTCTGAAGTGTCGACACAAATATTATGAAGTGTCGACACAATTTCTTCAGGTGTCGACACGTGGACTTAGAATATTTTTCTGCATTCTTTAATACTTCTTCACCTGCACATGTCAACTCAAAACAACATCAAATACACCTTGATGTATATCATTGAGCTAAGTTGGGCTTCTTCAAATCAGGTACACATTTTCCAATGTACCCAACAAATATAATAAAAAATGGTTTAAGCATAGATATGACACAAAAGTCGCAATAAAGAAAAGCACGGTAGGAGAGATAAAATTATCAAAGAAACTACTAAAAGGGGTTATTAAATTGTTTGTCTCGCATATATCAAGCAGCCCTATTCATTAGATCTAAAGGGTTCGGGCGATAGCCGCGAGAGGAAGCATTATTACAAAACGTAGAGCAATACAAAGAAAATAAGGACGCGAGGCGGCACGAAGGATTCAATCCTTCTGCCATCGCCAGCGCCCACCACCGCGAGACCTCACGTAGGGAGGACAGTGGGGGAGGTGAAAAGCATGAGCCGCATCTACGCCACGACGCGCGAGACGGAGTTGTTGGTCGACCTCGTTCAGAATCGCCTGGGGGTCGGTCTCATCTATCTCAATATCAGCGTCAATTTCAGAGGTCAAGCGAGCAACCTCCACCCCCAACCAATCAATCTGCCGGTCAGCCGTTTGCTTGTCTTTCTCCAACTCTTGAATCATGATCGCATGTTTTCGGAACATCTCGGCCACCCTGTGCTTCATCGCCAACGGATCCATAGGGTCGCCAAGGTAATCTTCGATCTCGTCCATAGGAGGAGGAGGCGAGGAGACTGCTCGCCTCGGGCGCTTCTCAGTAGGCGAGTCTTCGGCAGATGAGTCTACTCGCACGTCTGCAAAGCTAAAACAGAATAAGGGCTGTAATCAAAGGTGGGCAGCAAGAGAGGCCGAAGCCCAGGGCAGCAGATTCCTAACCAGAGTGGCGAGAGGTCCCAGCGACATGGGAAGGCTCGCCATTTTCCCACCAAGAGTAGAAGGAGGAGTGGAAGGAGGAGGCGAGACAGAGTTTAGATGGTGGTCGGCGAGATGAGTTTGTGTGCTACCAGACTGATGGGGGGTGCATGACTTTTCTGAAAACCAACAGCAAAAGGAGCAATGAAAGATAGATAACGAACAAGGGAGTTACACAAGGATCTTACCTCTTTTCCCTTGGGAAACGATGGAATAGGAGGGATGCGTCTCTCCGGGGGATCTGGTAAGGGTCCTCCCGACGGGGGAACAAGATCAGTTGTTCTTGCCTTCTTCAGGCGAGAGGAAAGAGGGCAGTGGTGAGGAAGAAGTACGAGCGGTAATTAGGTTCAAGGCCGTCGCGCTCGCCTTGTTCCGCTGACGCACCAACGCGATACGATCACGGAAGTTTTTGCTAAGAGACATAGCAACGAAATTAAAGGGGGCTAAAATGAAGAGAGGAGGCCTGTTGCACTCGAGAAGGATCCCAGTATTTATAGACTCGGGGGGGGGGGGGAGAATCCCACCCGAAAAAGATTCCGCTATAAAGTCGCTGAGATGACGTGAGCCTCGGTTGGACTTTTCTTTTCGAGCTTGGACAACCCTGAAAAGAGCGGGGATTGTGTACAACCTCGGGCTCACGGGAGGGAACTCAGCAGAGAGGGGATTAGAAGAATCCTCAAGAGGAGACAAGGCCCTAGGCGAGAGGGGCCCAAAGCAAAGACCACTCGCACTAAGCGAGAGGAGCCCAAAGGTGGGTCCACTCGCGATAGGCGAGAGGAGCCCAAAGGTGGGTCCACTCGCGCTAGGCAGGAGGAACCAAAGTTGAGTCCATTCGCCTGACAGGCGGGGGTCAAGGGAAGATTTTCTATATGGCGATGGAGGGTCTCGCTTGCGAGGTGGTGCTTTCAGCCGCAAGGTGGTCCTCTCGCCGAGCACCGGTTCGGCAGGAAGAGATAAGGCCGGTTCAACAATTGGGTAGGAACTGGTTCAGTTGGCAAACGGTTCATCCTTTTTAGCCTTTTTTACTCTTTTACCCTTGGTGGTCTGCCCATAGCCCTTCAGAACAGCGGAGTTTGGCTGTTGGCAGACCCAGCCCAGGATATTCTGGTAATTTCACAGGTGCTTGATTTGGTTATTTGCAGTTCGAATCCCGAGGCCTATAAATAGACCGGTAAGGTGTCTGATAAAGAGGGGCGTTGAACCTTCTTTTTCTCTCTTACTCAGGCACCTAGCTCAGCATTGGATAAAGAGGGGGAGAATTTCCAGTTCTTCCGGGTAAGCGGTGGGACCTCCGAGCTGAAGCCCCCGGTCTGTTCCTTTAGGAGTTCTGTTGGGAGCGTGGTTCAAAGAAAGTAAGCGTGAGCTGCAGCCTTAGATCCGAGCTTTTAGGAGAAACTAGCTCTGCCAGTTTCAATAGTGGTGGGACCCTGGTTTTCCGGTACACCATAATGTGCCCCGAGTGCACAGAACGTCGGACCGTGTGGGACACGTTTGTGATATATTGATGGTGCATGAGTGCACATCTTGTGATATATCTGCTTGTGAAATGCTATGCCTGCAGAAAAAGAATACCGTTGCCTCGAGAAAGGGGTAGGGTCGTTATAAATTGGTCAGCTAATGCTGACCGTTGCTTTGTTTACCACCGTTGTGATGGATTGTCCCCATGCAGGTGCTGGAGAGCTGAGTGGAAAATAATGGGCTGAAGCCCTTGCTGCTGCTACTGCTGCTACTGTGCTGGCCCTTGAAGGCCAAATAAAGAAAAGTTTTAGTGTTTTCATGTGTGGCCGGCCTGCGTGCCGATGTATGTAATCTACACTTATGAAGATTAACTGTAAGGCCTTAAGGCCAAACTTTTAGTGTGTTTTGTATACATTCCTTTGAGATATATAAATTTGTTGGTTTATATATATTGGATATTCATTATCGCTGAGTTCAATCTTAACCCCTAATGCTTCCGCTAGAATGCTCTGAGTTAGGATGCGTGTACTAGTTTTTGATTTTAACCTGTAACCCCGCCACTTGTTTGTGGCATATAGTGTGGGGCCCCGGCCGGACCTTCTATTATATGTCATGTAACGGATGGAGGATTTACATGGACTGCTTGATTTGGTCGATGTGGCTCCTGTCGGTCCTACTCGCCAGATACGGGGTTGTATACCAGTCATCTAAGTCTCCCCCATAATCAACATCTGTGTAACTGTGCAGGTTGAAGCTCGTGTCATTCCAATAAAGGAGACCCATATCAGAAGTGGTCTTCACATATTTCAAAATATTGTTCGCCGCCACCAGATGAGGCTTCTGAGACTTCGCCATATACCGACTTGCTTGGTCTACAAATTAAGCAATGTATGGTCTTATAATCGTCAAGTATATATAAGACTCCCAACCAGAGCCCGGAACACCAAGGGATCTGGAAGAACCCTCCCCTCAACACGTCGAAGCTTGAGACCAACATCTAGATGAGTAGAGCAACTCTTTCCCTCCTGCAAGTACAACCGCTGAACGATCCGTTCTGTATAACCTCTTTGGGAAACAATTATGATGCTCTTTTTCTTCTCCACCTTCAGTCCAAGTGGTGGTAACATGACTAAACGACTCCTCATAGTCTTCTCCATACTATTGAGTGAACCATCGATCTATAAGGCGAGCCTTGTATCGCTCGATGCTTCCATCCACCTTCTTCTTCAGTTTGTACACCCACTTGCAAGTCACAGGAGTAACGATATCAATCTTGGGCACAAGAACCCAAGTCTCATTTTTTCTAAGGGCAGACATCTTCTCATCCATGTCATCAACCCACTCCTTGACTTCAATGACATCTTCAAAGCTAGAAGGATCTCGCTTGTCCAAAGGGCGTATGAAGAAACAAGAGATGAAGCTCACCATATTTCCTTCGTTGTACCGAGTTGGTGGTTTGATGGTCCTCTTCGACCTCTGAAGGGCCTGACCAAGCAGCTGACCACCTCCGCTGCTTCTTCTGAGCTAGCTCCGATCCAAGGCAAACTTGGAGCATCACTCCCCCTACTTCCTGAACCAGAAGCCTCTGCCCCGGAGCTAGATACACTTAGAGCTCCTGGCGATACAGGTAGCTCCACTAGAAGATCTTCAACAACTTCCTCTTGCTGCCGTCTGACCTGCTTCCCTATAGATCCACAAATGAACTACCTCCATACAATGTCAGTTTGTTGAAGAAAACGTCTCTGGAAACGACGAACATCTTCGTGGCAGGATCCATATACTTCCATCCCTTCTTCCTCTTACCATAGCCCACGAAGAAAAGCTTCCCCGTCTTCGCATCCAGCTTAGTCCTGAGAGTATCTAGGACATGTATGTAGCAGGTCGATCCAAACACCCAAAGGTGTTCAACGCTGGGCTTCTCCTTAAAAATTAGCTCAAAAGGAGACTTTATATTGAACAGACTCAGTGACATCTGATTGATGACATATGTCGCGCAGACCATTCCCTCTGCACAAAAGGACCTAGGAATTTCTTTGGCATGAAGACACCACTTGCAGGTCTCCATCAGACGATGGATCTTCTGCTCTACTACTCCATTTTGTAATGGAGTATGTGCGCAAGTGAACTCTCTCCGGATTCTATGTTTCCTACAGAAGTTAGAGAACTCATTTGAAACAAACTCGCCTCTGTTGACCATTCTTAACTTCTTTATTCGCAGGCCAAGCTGGCCCTCCACAAGCTCCTTGAACTCCATAAATAATTTGAACAAGTCCGACTTCTACATCATGGAGTACACTTATGTGTACCTAGTATATTCATCAACCAAGACAAGCATGTACCTGCTGCCTCCAAGACTGACAGTGATGGTGGTTTCCATCAGATCACCATGGATACACTCCAATGGTATTTTACATCTGGTCTGTGACTTGTTAAATGGAAGGCGATGTGCCTTAAAATATTGACAGCCCGCACAGACATGACCGTCGCCGTAGTATGACAATCTTGACAAGCCTTTCACAAGGCTCCTTACCACCATAGATTTCAATTTTCCATCCCGACATGTCTCAGCCTCTCGTGCCAGATAGCTGCACTATCATTGGATCTCATCCGATCAATATAGGAACTTATTGATAGTACAAACAAGTTTCTTACGCACCTCTCAACATAATTGACGTCAGCTTTCACCACTGACACATTGCGGAGAAACTTCACTCCTGTTAGGCTGAACAGAATGTGATAACCCGCATCCACCACATTGGCCACAAAGAAGAAGTTCTTCTTCATGCCCGCCATGTGATAAACACTCCTCAAGGTGAGTGGACCCTTATCACTGCCCAAAGAAACAACACTCTCCTTCTCGACTGCATGAACAATATCATCAGCTGTAACAATAACATCATTACCTCAGTACGCTTGTAGAGAAGAAAACTTTGACTCGTCCCCGGTGAGGTGGTGACCACACCCCGAGTCCACGATCCAGTCGTCTTGGTAATCGATGGAGGACAAATCACGGACACACGTGCCCGTCATGAACGCATTCCCCCATCCTCCTTCCTTAGCAATGGAACCAACTCTCTCTTTACTTGTAGTGTGCCGCGACAGATGTTTGACTTTGCAGTCCATCTTAAAGTGACTAGGCTGATTGCATCTGTAATACCTTGTCCCTTTCTTTTTCTTCCAATCCCGCTTAGAAGACTGACTCCTCTTGCTGATATGAAGTAGAAGGACAATCGCCAACAGACGTTTTCTTCTTCTTGTCCCACCTCTTCTTCTTCTTCCTTGAGAAGAGAGCTTTACTATCTCCTCCAGAGATAGAAACTCCAGCCACCTATCTTGCTAGGCTTTCCTGCGAAGCCATCAAGTTCTTCAGTTCAAGCAATGACGGCTGAGTGACCCAGTCCTGAATAGAAGTAACGAATGCAACATATTCCTTCCGCAATCCGCCGATTATGTGCCTCTTAAGCTTCGCCTCTGAAATCGGCTCATCAGGGTCCAATACTGAAATTTCAGCACATAAGTTTTTCATCTTCAGGAAGAATGTAGACATGGACAGATCACCCTGAGTGGCTCTCGGCAACTCATTCTCTAAGAATTATAGTCGCACTACCTTCTTCTTATTGAACAACCCATCAAGGGAAGTCCAAATCTTAGCAGCCGACCGATATCCAATGATGTGATCAAAGAGCTCCGGTGAGATAGCCCGCTTGAAAGTAAACTCCGCCTTAGCGTTTGTCTTTCTCCATGCTCTCACCGCTTCAGCATTGTCAGTTGCAACAATAACCTCTTGCCTTTCATTTCCACAAACGACCTCCCAAAGGTCCTCGCCCAGAAGGTAACTCTCCATACACGACCTCCACTTCTTGAAATTGGTCGATGTCAAGTGTTCAATTCCAAGACCTCTTGCAAAACTACCTTCCATTGCACAAGCACTGGTCTACTTAATTCCCAGAAGTAAAGAGCAAATTCGATGGTTGATCACTGCTAAAACCTCTGTTCCCTCTGATACCGTGTAAAAATTTATGATAAGCGGAAAACAAGAATCAGGTCACATGAGCACTCAACCAAACTGTCAAATAAACTAGATGCAAATGAAGGAACAAACAAATTTTGTACTATAAATCTTCTTTATAATGCGAGACATACATGACGAGACATGATTCGTCAATGTACCCGATGGAAGCAAAAACGTACAAGACAAAAGATTATTCGGGAGGACAGAACCAGTAACCGCCAACTCTGCCAAACTGAACTAAGGAGTCCGCTGAAATTGTCAAATCGCCAGACCGCACCCGAACCGCGCGGACACTCCGTTATTCCAAGCTGAAGAACTCTGTCCGCAATCTGCACGCCGCCTAGCCGCGAGGCCGTCTAGCCGCCAGATAATCGCGAACAACTGCTGCCGAACTGAACAGACAGACCGTCAGAAGCAGACAACCTTATTGAACTGGAAAATTTAGCTGATGAGAAGACCGCGTGATCGCAAGCCGCGAGCTGCTGCAAACCGCTGATTGTTAACCACAAGCCACATTGATCCATGACGCAGTCAAAACCAAGTCCATGGTTCCTCAATGCTGGCCGCACAATCTGCAACAACAAACTGGTTAATTTCTCAAGCCGTGCGGATACAAAAAAAAAGACCGCAACAATTTCACCCGAGTTCAACTTAATGTTCATTCGTATTTTATGATTCCTTAAGTGCAATTTCAATTACAAAGAATCGTATCTCTCACAACAGAACAAAACATATTGTGCAATTTCATTAGAGAGCATGCGGAGAATGACATATGCTCGGAGAATGTGCCAATAAATAAGCAGGTGATAGACATATTCACCAAGCCCTTGGATGAAGGTAAGTTCATCTTCTACAAATTTGAGCTTGGTGTGCTCAATATTGAATGAATTCACTTTCTTTTCTTACGTTAAAGTCCTTGGGTATAATTTATTTACCTTTTTTTGTCCAGTATCATCAAATATGAATTGATAATATTTATTGATTAGACTATTCAGTATTTTGGGCTGATTATCTGAATCGAGTACATTAAGGTTCTGTTTGGGACAACTTATGCTGATCAATAATCTCTACTTAAAACGCAAAAGTTGTTTTATAGCTGTTTGTTTGTGCAGCTTATATAAAATCACTTATTTTAAAACAGATTATAAGTTGATTTTTTATAAGCAGTACATTAAAAGCGCTTACTTAAAAAAAGCAGAGTGATTTTTTTCCCGGATATTTTTTTGTTACGCGAATATGGCCAAGTGATAACATGAATCGGGTGGAAGGGCGCGTGCCCGGGCGCGTTAATTTTTCGACGATTGCCCGGGCGCGTGCCCGGGCGCGTTTTTTTCGCCCAACCGCGTTTTTTCGCCCGGACGCGTTTTTTCGCTAGCGTTTTTTCAGTGCGCGATTTTTTCGCCCGGGCGCGATAATTTGCCCGGGCGTGATTTTTTCGCCCACGGTATTTCGCCCGGACGCGATTTTTTCGGGGCGCGATTTTTTCGGAACGCGAATGCCCGGAGGCGATTTTTTCGCCCGGAAGCGATTTTTTCGCAATTTTTTTCAGTCCAATAAATTTTTTCATCGGACGCGTATTTTTTTGCCTGGGCGTCTTTTTTTCGCTCGGGCATGATTTTTTCTCCGGACGCGTTTTTTCGTTTTTCTCCCGGCGAAAAAAGGCTGAAAAAAATGTGGGGAAAAAATCGGGAAAAAATTGCGCCCGGGACAAAAAACACGGTGCGAAAAAATGCGCTCGGGCGAAAAAAACGCGCCCCGACAAAAAATCGCCTCGGCGAAAAAAACGCGCCCGGACGAAAAAACCGCGACCGAGCGAAAAAAACCGCGATCGGCGGAAAAAAACGCGCTTGGGCGAAAAAATTGCGCCCGCATAAAAAAAATACCCGGTTGAAAAAAATCGAGTGGAAAAGGGAGCGAAAAAACGCAACCTGGAAAAAATCACGGGGCGATAAACCAGGGGCGAAAACAATGGAAAAAAAATGGACGGGCGAAAAAACACGTGAGCGAAAAGTTAAGCAAAAAATTGCACGAATAAAAAAAACGCGTACAAACAAACAAATCTTTATGTATATAGATAAGCATTTTTGACAAACTATCCAAACAGAGTTATTCATCATTGATTATATAAAATCTCTATTCAACCATCAATTTTTAATTAGGGCTTAATCCCTAAGCTGTCCCAAAACAAATTTAGGGTGATTAATGCAGTACATTAAATTACTCAGCCTAGTTAAATATGGCCAAGTGATAACATGAATCGGGTGGAAGGGAAGACGATTGTGTGGCGGTGCTAGAGATATAAATACGGTGTTGGGTGGATGTGTAATTCAGTTCTCACTTAAGGCTGTGTCGGGAGCTGCTGAGATCGATTTGGTTTTAATTGGAAAAGGGATGGGGATGGGTGGAATGGATGTTAATTGCTTTCGTATATACGAGAGTGGGAATCCGAAAACAACGGGCAGCAGGGAGGAAGTTGAATAATGAAAGCTTTTGAGAGGGACTTTACCGCCTGGGAGAGTTTGAATAGAAAAGGAAAAGCTGCATTTTAATTTCACTTTTCTGAATGCATCAATGATGACTAGTGGAAAATGAATGAAACCTTTCACAAAAACAGCAAAACAAAAACAAAAAACTGTCATCTTCTTTTCTTTTCTTTTTTACCTGAAATATTTCTCACGTTACAGCCAAGCATTTTGGCTTAGGTGGCGAAACCAAAAAAATATGTAAAAGCATTAATTGGGACGCCCACCTCCTGCTGCCTCTTCATCTCAGGTGGCACCGAATAACACTTCCAACGAGCTTACTAAGGCTCCGTTTGGGGGGACTTATTTTCACCGGTCAAGCGGTTACGATCGCATGAATCGGACCGTAATTAAGGTTCGGTTCATGCGGCCGTAACCGTTTGACCGGTGAAAATAAGTCCCTCCAAACGGAGCCTAAGAAGGCATCGTTGGCCACAACATTGATGCCTTCATGATCTTCATCCACCATTTGCTCCAATTTGTTACAATAGTGCGCAGTTAGCTCCTCCAAGTTCAGGTTGGATAGTTTTCGTCCCGTTTATAAAAACGTCACAAAGTAGTTGTGATTGCGGCCGTCACCGTAGCTCATTTCGACATTTTCACCAAAAAAACATCACGACTGTATGTTTCTCTATCGTGACTTTTCTTTTTGAAAAAAAAAATCATGATAGATAATTGATCTATCGTGACACATTCTAAAAAAACGTTAAAAAATATTAACTCTACCATTACGTTTTTTTGCAAAATGTCATCCTAGTTAAAACTCTACAATAACGTTTTCTAAAATAAAGCGTTGCAACTTTTTGCATCTCGTGAAAAAAAACCTAAAACAAATAGAAGTTCGTAATAGTCTACATTAAAAAATAATTGTGCATCTAAAATCTTTATTAAAAAAATAAATATTACTTTTAAAAAAATTTAATTTTGATAAAAATTTCAAATATTTTTTGAGATTGATATTAAGATATGTTAAGATATTTTTTGCAACTTGTTGTTCCAAATATTATCTCTAATTATAACAAAAGTAATGAAAAAAAACCATAATGACAACATAATACATCATCACTGGAATTAAAGAGTAAACTTGCAAAAAATCACATTAATAATAAACAAAATGTGTTTAAGTAATATAAACTTGCAAAAAAGTATATAATCATTCACTACATTGCTTTCAATATTATAAATATGTAAATATCTCTTTAGTACACAAAATAACATCAATTTGTCAAAAACCTCATGAAACAAAATAAGGATCATACAACTTCAAAAATTTCATCTATAAGCATTGACTACATTAGCATCGGACAATGCATCATCGCCATTAGCACCGGACAATGAATCATCTCCATTAGCTCCGGACAATGCATCATCTCCATTTGGTCCTCTAAATGCAATAGACACAGATATCTGCCGTGAAGAGATGTAATTTGATTTTGCCGCGGAATTTATAATGTGTTTAATTATCTGCATAACAAATAAAATTGAAACATAGCTTGAATCTTTATTCTAATTGTATCTAAGGATAAAATAAATAACAACTTGGAAAAGTAAATAACAATTTTTCCTAAAGAATCAAAAATAAATTACTATTCAAATCTAGAATGAGAGATACGATAGCCCTTGCACAAAGCTAACAATTTCTCCTAAAGAATGTTCCTACCCTGTTCTCTGTTGGTTTAATCCACCACTAGTTGCGATCATCAGATAATTATTCAAATCTACTCCCGAAAAAAAAAGAAATCAACATTCTTGCTAGATTTGGGGTGGAAGTTACCAAATGTTGGAATCAAAAACTGGCCCCAACGAGAATTCAGACTTTGAGGTGTACCTAACACCTACTTCTCCTAAACCCAGACCCTTGACCAGTGACTATGGACCAAAGAACTGATCCTGGGCTTAAACTTGGAGGTCCCTCCACTCACCCAAAAGATCTCAGAGCGCACCCCCTTCTTAGTCAATTGCTGAGCTAGAAGTACCTCAAAAAGTGCTATCAGACTTAGAAAAATATGAAAGCATGTCTTCTGAGGTACTATGTGGGTCTATTTATAGATTCCAAGTATCTGGTCCGCCAACAACGTAACTCCGCTGTTCTAGCAGGATATTTGCAGCCCAACTTGATCTGCCAAGAGCTTAACTCCATTGTTCTGAGGAGCTAAATGTAGACCCTAGGGGAATACTAGTAATTTTGCCTCTGGACTATGCTGGGCGGGAGGCTTTTCATATACCTAGGTGGAATCCCCTCCGGCCTGCTTATTTCATATGATTTATTCATTGGCGACCACTGAGCGAGACCCTCCAGAAGCGTTGAGTGGACTCAACGTCGGGGGCTTTTTGCTTGTCCCGGGTAGAAGCCTTTTTGCCCCCGTGGTGATAGCCCTTCCGCCAGCCGTATTCGCCTGACCTGACCAGCCTGGGCCCAAGGTCCCACTCAGCGAATATGGGGTTGTACACAATCCCTATTCTTTGGGAGCTAGCCTTGCGCTCAGAAAGACGCGTCCAACCCCTAATATTCGGTGAGCGCTTGCTAACCTGGAGGGGAATCTTTTGCGGGTCCCACCGAAACCCTATATATATGCCAAGGCATGTCTCCGGGACATCCTTCATTCTGCTATTTGCACGTCACTGGAGCTCTCGCGCTACTTCAAAGATGTATGCCAAACTCGCGAAGAAACTGCTCTCGCAAGAATTTCAGGACCGTCTCGTCGCTGCTCATGTGAGAGCTCGCGCCGACTGAGCTGGGTTCGCTCCATGGCTCATAGGAAAGAGGCCAGCCGGCTCGGCTCACCGACCGAAAAAGAAGGCCAAGTTGGTTCGGCGAGACCTCTCTAAAAAGTAGCCGGCCTCGCCGACCCCGACCCCCAACCGCAACGAGAACCCTCCTTCTCTAACGGAGGTATTTTTCTTGTTTCGCCCTTTAGCGTAAACTCCTAAAGCGGGCTTGCCATATTAAAACACCACCCTTCATGCAGGGGATGGTTCCGGAGGACGTCGTCAATGCCCCTCCGTCGAATACCGAGTCACTCCGGCTTCCCGACGATAACCTTCAGTCGGTCTCGGGGCGGCCCCTCTGATTGTCCAAGTCGAGCCTATGATTACTCCCTATAACTTTCCTGCCCGGCTTTCGCTTTAACCGGCTTGTTTTTCTTTCACTGACTTGACTTTTCGCAACACTTGCCCACGAATCCACGGGCCTCATCAACCAGAGGCCCGAGACTCCCGCCCCTAAGGACCCCATCAATCCAGCACTCGATCGACCCCCTCTTGACCGGGAGGGTTTCTGCTAAATCACCTCCACCTACATCGGGTTCTCGACCTCCGTCGGGGGAAAATGGCGCCATCCTGCCCTTGGCTGAAACCCATACGTTAGAACGCACATCCTTCCTTCCGGGATGGGTCAAGTCTATCCACATACCCTCGGGGAAACCCTTTGAAGGGCAGCCCGACCCCTCTTGTCACAACCCGCATTTTCTCCGAATTAAGAATTATCAGAGTAAGAGAAAACACGCGTCATGATGCCACGTCAAGCAGGGGATAACTGCTGACGCTCAGGCAAATCCAACTACCATCTTTATGCAAGAAAATCATGTGCTTAATGAATAGAAAATCAGTTATGTTTAGAGTCCGTATCCCTCGGCTCAGTGGATCATCTAGTCCGCAAAAGAAAACTATATTTAAACGCTGCGGAAAAATACTTTAATTAGGCTTTACACCCTAAAGAGCGCATAAGGGTCCCAAGAGAACCACTCATGCTATGCAAGACACTACACTTAGTTTATATAATATATATAAGAAAACGGTTTTCGTACGTGATTTGGAAAATAGTGATTAAGTTTATACAAACATGCTGATCATGAGCTTCATTTATAATAGTATTTATAGTTTAAAAATAACTAGCAACCTAGCATAAAACCTTCTCAAAGCAAGTAGACTATCTCCAGAAAATTAGATGGTAGCAGCAATAGTATATATCTAGTGCAAGGTAAAAACTACTAGTGGGCGCCAACAACCTAACACGAACCCACCAGCACACATATATGTCTGTAAGAAAGTACTGAAAACAACCTCACAAACAAGGTAAACAAAACTCCAAAGTCCGGGAGTCCACCAACAACAACACCTCCAACTAGCCACCAGACTGGCTACAGCTCAGAACCTGGGGTATTCCAAAAGAAAACAGAATACCTCAGCAAGCAAAAATCAAGGTAAAACTGCATGAAAGAGTCAACCAAAAGGATAAAGTAACTGAAAACATGCAGTAGAAAGAGTCACAACTATCCAAAACAGGACAACAAGAAATGCACAACGTGCAAAGAAACAGCAACGACCCAGCCCAGGAACAACATCCTGCATGGCCTACTAGACTACCAAGAGTCAGAATGCTGCAAACTACCAAAGAAGAAACTTCTAACACCCTAAACTGCGGGAAGTGATAGTAGCAAAACAACAACGAGGAACCGGATCGAAGGCAAACGCAGTCCCCCAATCCACCATGTCCAAGTCAAAAGCTCGAGGGTCAACACGTGAAAACACAAGGGACCTTCCACCCGACATGCCCAGCCCGTACCTGGAGCAAGAAATCCATGGGTGGCCTTGGCTATATCACACAACTCCACCCCCATAAAGAGCTACAACCACCACTACTATCCACGACCCACGATTCGGCCTTTAGGAAAATAAAGAAAACGGCCGACAAGGAAAACCCAGAAATACAACTGGAAAATCCACTCGGAAACGAAATACAAGATAAAGGAAGAGTGTTGAAATAAACCAACACGACTAGGCGTTGAGTGAAACCCACTCAGTGCCTACCTAAACTTTGGCCTTGAGTGAGCTAGCCTCACTCGCCGCCAAAATTAAGTTACTACCCACAAACCCACTAAAGAAAACGGAGCTCGACGACAGTCGAACGACCAAGGCAGAAGATCCAGAACTCAAGTAATTGCCTGCCACTTGAGTATCTAAACTCCCGCACTCGAAACCATCTAAATTCGCCTATCAAAAGAAATTATACAAAGCGCACGATCAGTGACGCACGATCAGTGGTCGTGCGCACTCATCGGCTGATGATCGTGCGAAACGAACCTGGAAACCAGACAGAAAACCTAGCAACTGCGCACGATCAGTGTCGCATGATCAGTGGTCGTGCGCACTGTCGCCAGCGCTCGTGCGATTGCCCGAGACAGAACTTTGGAAACTGAAATATATACGCGCACGAACAGAGGCACACGACCAGTGGTCGTGCGCCCTAAAGGTTAACGACCGTGCGCGGCAAACCTGTACCGTTTGGAATTTTCCGAACGACACCGGAACGCGCACACGACTCACGCCACTGCAGAAGCAGTAGACAACTATCAACGTCGCACGCTACTACCGTTCAAACTATGCCTAACCATTCGAATAATACCATAACGAAGGAAATTGGCAACCACACCCCCCTCCTAACTCTCCCTCTCGGCTACGCCCGAACCAGAGCATCAATCAAAATTAAAGGAAAACAACGGCTTCACGCCGACAATTTGGATTCCAAACATCACAGCATAGGGGGGGTTTCAGTAGGAAGAACTAAGCCCTATAGTTAGCAAGAAAACGAGAACAACAAGGCCTCTAACCTGGGCTAATCGGGATTTCAATTTCAGCAAATAAAATCAAAGAAAACACTTGGCAAGGGCAAGAATACCACTTGCCTCAAATCTCAGCGAAGCTTTGGACTGCTTTCCTCCTCTTCGCACGGATCAAGACGGCCGCAACACCTAGAACAAAGACTCGGCCATTAATGGCGGAAAACTTCCAAAACTGAAAATTCCAATCCTTCCAAAACTCCACGAAAATCGAATTTCTTACCGCAGGAATGAAGGTCTCGACGAGAGCAATCCGAATCCACTCTCGGAATCGAATTCCGTCCACAAACGCTCCGGGAATCGGCGTCCGAAGGGAAGGCTCGGCGGTTACTCGTTTCTCTCGTACAAGGGGCCGGCGGTTTTCTTTTTACGGGGAAGAAGATGATGGGGGCTTTTCATTTCATCTTATTATGTTTATATATATATAATTATATAATTATATAATTAATTACAAAATTACATAAAGCACCAAATCGACGCGAAAACCGATTCACCTCGGAATTCGACGAAATTCGCACCGTTGCTAAATACCCACGCTACGAACACAACGGCGAAGTCGAAATTAACTTTCGACGAACAGAACTCGAGTTATACCCAAACAAAGCCAAACACAAATATCCCTCCGAGAGGCCACACCGGGTCACCAAAACGACTCGGTTTGCTAGGGAGATCTTGCCAACAGGCTACCAAACAGGGCACTCAGTTCTAAGGAGCTAAACCATACTCCACACATGGCACAAGCCACGGAAACGCGTCATCGTAACGCCAAACGAGAATAAAAATAATCGCTGAAAAGACGGGGTGTTACAGTCACTCCCCCCTAAAAGAAAGTTTCGTCTCGAAACTTTACGCACAACCCTCCTACAAAAGAAGGAAAAAGTAACAAACAGAAGTTACAAAGGGAAACATACCGATCAAATCAGAGAAACAGGTGAGGGTACGCCCTCCTCATGGCCGACTCTAGCTCCCAAGTCGCGCTCTCCAAATCCTGATTTTTCCATAGAATTTTCACCATCGGTATGGACTTCTTTCGCAGCACACGCTCCTGAGAATCCAAAATACGAACTGGCACCTCAACGAAAGAGAGGTTGGGCTCTAACTGGGGCACAACATCCAAGAGTTGCCCACTGCTGCGCACACACTTCCGCAATTGGCTAACATGAAAAACATTATGAACACCAGGGAAGTTCGCTGGCAAATCCAATCTATATGCAGACACACCAATCCGCTCCAAGACCTCAAACGGGCCCACATACCTTGGGTCCAATTTCCGATTTTTACCAAATCTCTTCACACCAACCATTGGAGAAACCTTGAGGTATACATGATCCCCTACTGAAAATTCCAAAGCAGACCTACGCCGATTGGCGTTCTTTTCATACCTCTCCTGGGCTAAACGAAGCTTCTCCCGAATAAGCTTCACGGCGACTTCCATCTCTTCTAGAGCATCAGGACCCAACAAAGGCTTCTCACCAGCCTCAGCCCAAAACAACGGAGTCCTACAGCGCCTCCCATACAAGGCTTCGAACGGAGCCATCTGCAAGCTTTCCTGATAACTGTTATTGTAAGCAAATTCCATGAGTCGCAGACGCTCATCCCACGCTCCACCGTGGTCTAAAATATAGCACCGGATCATATCCTCAACAATCTGATTGACCCGCTCCGTCTGCCCATTGGTCTGAGGGTGGTACGCAGTAGAATACCTCAGATCCGTACCCAAACCCTCCTGCAGACTCTGCCAAAAACGAGAAGTAAACCGGGAGTCTCGATCAGAAATGATGCTAACTGGCACACCGTGGAGTCGGATGACTTCATTCAAGTACAACTCCGCTATCTTCTTCATCGGGTAATCAATCTTATAAGGCACGAAGTGAGCACACTTCGTCAATCTATCCACTATAACCCAAACAGAATCAAATCCTCTCGGGGATTTTGGCAAACCCGTAATGAAGTCCATAGATATACTCTCCCACTTCCAAGTCGGGATATCTAGAGGAGTCAACTTACCACCAGGCCTTCCATGATCGGCCTTCACACGCTTGCAAGTGTGACACTCAGCAACATATCGGGCTATATCTCCTTTCATACCATACCACCAAGCAATTTGCTTTAAGTCACGGTACATCTTCGTAGATCCTGGATGGTAGGCAACGCTGGAAC
Organism: Platanthera zijinensis; assembly: GCA_039513925.1. NCBI lineage: Eukaryota > Viridiplantae > Streptophyta > Magnoliopsida > Asparagales > Orchidaceae > Platanthera > Platanthera zijinensis. The sequence continues at coordinate 30,418,696 of CM077092.1, forward strand.
CATGAGCCTCTCTGCAAATCATTCTCTTAATGTCCCCAACAGCGGGAACGCAAAACCTGCCGCGGTACTTCAAAGTACCCGCATCATCAATAGAAAAATCTGGCAACTCTCCCTTCTCTGTCCTGGTAAAAAGGTGCAACAGATCCGGATCGTCCTTCTGATGCAATTTAGTCAAAGAAATCCAGGACGGCTCTTCCACTGATAAGCTACTCTGTAAACTACAGCATCCCACTGAAATATCCATAAGGAGGAACTCCTCAACTAATCGATCGGCGGAGAGGTTAAAGATCTTTCCCGTCTTTCGGCTCAGGGCGTCGGCCACCACATTGGCCTTGCCCGGATGATACTGGATTTCCACATCATAATCCGCCACATACTCAAGCCACCGCCGCTGACGCAGATTCAACTCCTTCTGCGTGAACACGTACTTCAGGCTCTTATGGTCAGTAAAAATCTTGCACTGAGCCCCATAAAGTAAGTGCCTCCACAACTTCAACGCATAGATAACCGCTGCAAACTCAAGGTCATGCGTAGGATAATTCCGCTCATGAGTTTTCAACTGCCTTGACCCATAAGCAATTACTTTCCATCCTGCATTAATACGCATCCCAGACCTATATGCGAAGCATCCACATACACATCATAATCCACGCCCTCAGTAGGAAGGGTCAGAACGGGAGCAGTACACAATCTCCTCTTTAACTCCTGAAAAGCTTCTTCGCACTTCTCGCTCCAAACAAAAGCCACATTCTTCTGAGTCAGCTTCGTTAATGGTGCGGCTAGAGAAGAGAAACCCTCCACGAATCTCCTGTAATAGCCAGCCAACCCTAAGAAACTTCTGATCTCCTTAGGAGTATTCGGTCTACTCCAATCCGTCACTGCTGCAATCTTTTCTGGGTCAACCGAGATCCCATCCTTGTTCACCACGTGGCCTAGAAAAGAAACCTGAGGCAACCAAAATTCGCACTTGCTCAACTTGGCGAATAACTTGTGGTTCCTCAACTCTGATAGGACCAAATGCAAATGCAGCTCGTGCTCCTCAGCACTGCGAGAATAAACCAACACGTCATCAATGAAGACCACAACGAACTTGTCTAGGAAATCCTTGAACACCCTGTTCATCATATCCATGAAGGCTGATGGTGCGTTGGTCAGACCAAACGACATCACCAGAAACTCAAAGTGCCCATGCCTCGACCTAAATGCAGTCCGTGGAATATCTGCCTCACGGATCCTGAGCTGATGATAGCCCGAACGAAGATCGATCTTGGAGAACACCGTGCTACCACGCAACTGGTCAAATAAATCATCGATCCTCGGCAGAGGGTACCTGTTCTTGATAGTGACCTTGTTCAACTCTCTATAGTCGATGCAAAGCCGCATCGACCCATCTTTCTTCTTTACGAACAAAACAGGAGCACCCCAAGGCGACGAACTCTGCCTGATAAAACCTTTAGCCAACAACTCATCTAACTGAATTCGCAACTCCTCTAGCTCACGAGGGGCCATCCGGTACGGCGCCTTAGCAATAGGACGCGTACCCGGCTCCAAATCAATAACAAACTCCACATCCCGCTCAGGAGGGATACCAGGAAGATCATCAGGAAAAACATCGGCGAAACCACGAACAATAGGAATCTCCTCCAAGCGTGGCACGCTAACAACGGTTCCAACCGCCGAGACTAAACAAACACAACAATCAGAAAGAAACAATCTCTGAACACATACCGCAGAGAGAACAGGAGAATCCTGACACGGATCAGCATACACGCTGCCGGGCTGACCGTCGTCCCTGATGAAGTCCAAGCGCTTTCCCTTGCACTGAATGACCGCATCATACCGAGAGAGCCAGTCCATGCCCAAAATGACATCGAAGTCCTCTAGATCAATCATCTTCAGATCCGCCTTCGCAAGAAAATCCCCCAACAAAACCGGGCAATCCAAAATACCCAAATCTGACAACACAGATTCACCAGAGGGAAACTTGACACGGAAGGAATCCCGAACACGATCTAGAGACAACCGATGACGCTCCACAAAGGTTCTAGCCACGAACGAGTGGGTAGCGCCGGAGTCAAACAGGACACGCGCCCAGCGGTTCTTCACCTTAAATTTCCCTATAGGAACGCACAAAGATAAGGAACTAGCACAACAGTACCGCAAATAATCTAGCAACTAAACTACCAGGCTAGAAAGAAAACAACAAACAACTAACTACTAACCTGAGATCACCTGGGTCGAAGTCTGAGCCTCCTCGGAAGAAATCACGTTCAGCTTCCCTTTTCCCTTGTCCACACGCTGAGGTGGAGGTAATGCCTGCAATGGAACTGCAGGAAGAGCTGACTGGACCTGAGGACACCTCGACTTAACGTGACCCTTCTGCCCACACTGGTAGCAGACTCTAACCCTGGACCAACACTGGGCTGCATCATGCCCGGATCGCTTGCAAACTGAACAGGAGACATCTCTCCCAGGAGCACCCTGAATAGCATGAACCTGCTCCTTCTTCTGAGCTGCCGCCTTCTTGAAACACCTCTCAACAGGATGGCCTGACCGGCCACAAAAACTGCACACCACCCTGCTCCTCTTTCCCGGAACAGCATCGGGTACCAGGGGTTTCTTCTCCTCTACCAACTTCCTCTTATCCTTCCTCAACTGCTGGCCTCTGCTCTTCGCCATCTCAATGGCCTCAACCTTAAGAGCAGCCTCTACAACTCCAGCATAAGTCACTGACCCATAAGCACTGGACAACTGCTGCACCTCACTCCTCAAACCACCGAGGAATCGCTTAACTCGATCAGCCTCCACGCTGACCAATCCAGGGGCAAAACGGCTCAACTTACTAAACTCTACCTCATACTCACCCACCGTGAGCTGCCTTTGCTTCAGATAGAGGAAATCATTCATGAGGCGGTCACGCTCGACCGAGGGTAAGAACTTCCTCAACAGCATCTCCTTGAACATCTCCCACGAGCATCCAGCCACTAAGCTCTCCTTCTCTCTCAGCCACCAACTCTTAGCCAATCCTTTAAGCTGATAGGCGGCTATCATCACCCTCTGATCATCCGAAATCCCAGAGTACGAGAACATCTCCTCCATGGAGATCAGCCAGTCGTCTATCACCATGAAATCTGCCTTCCCATCATAAGTGGGAGGGCTCAGCCTCTGAAACTGCGAGATGAAGGCCATCTCTGCTGGCACCACCACTGGAGGCCTCAAGGGTGCAGGAGGAGGAGGAACAGCTAACCCCCCTGCAGGAACTTGCGCACCCTGAGCCTGCCCTGCCACAACTGCCACCAAAGACTGAATCTGGGCTTGCACTTCCTCCAACTGCCTCCCCATAGCTTCGCTACTCTGACGCAGACCCTCGATCACCGCATCGTTCTGAGCTCCAGAAGATTCACCCTCAGACAGGGGAGTCGATCGGGTCGCAGGATGCCTAGCCATCCTAAAAAAAATCAATACAACGCAAATCAGATCCAAATCCCACGACTAGAACCGACTAACAGTACAGACAATACATATGTAGATATAGACTTAAAGCTGCTAAACTTGCTCTGAGAGTTTATCTTCTTCACAATAATTAGATGATATGCCCTATCCTAGGATGGTTAACCACCACCTCACTAACTCTTGTGCCTAGATCGGATGCATGAACTTATGTTAGTTTGAAAACTTATGTGTGTACATATGTCATCCTGCAAATCTTTAGCTCGGCGCGTTGTGCTTATGCAATGATATGATATGCATGATTGTGCTATGCATTCTAAAAAGAAGGCCCTAATGCATGATATGAGCGGCGTACACATGAAAAATGTTATGCATCCCATACTACATAACATTTCCATGCAACGAAAAAGAAACGTGCTAGTCGCAGTCATGTGGTGAGGTTATGCATCCCATACTACATAACCCTCACATGTAGCCCCTATGGTGGATCCATATACGAACACATATTATGCATCCCATACTACATAATATGCCCCGTATACTTCATGTTATGCTATGAGTGTAGTGTTCGTGCTTTTGCCAAGACGTGCTGATGACATATCGGTGTGTGAATGACATGATGCTGAACTACTAACAGCATCCAAGGAAGGTTGCCCAACTAACTTGTCAAGCAACCTCCCTCTGATACCAACTGTCACAACCCGCATTTTCTCCGAATTAAGAATTATCAGAGTAAGAGAAAACACGCGTCATGATGCCACGTCAAGCAGGGGATAACTGCTGACGCTCAGGCAAATCCAACTACCATCTTTATGCAAGAAAATCATGTGCTTAATGAATAGAAAATCAGTTATGTTTAGAGTCCGTATCCCTCGGCTCAGTGGATCATCTAGTCCGCAAAAGAAAACTATATTTAAACGCTGCGGAAAAATACTTTAATTAGGCTTTACACCCTAAAGAGCGCATAAGGGTCCCAAGAGAACCACTCATGCTATGCAAGACACTACACTTAGTTTATATAATATATATAAGAAAACGGTTTTCGTACGTGATTTGGAAAATAGTGATTAAGTTTATACAAACATGCTGATCATGAGCTTCATTTATAATAGTATTTATAGTTTAAAAATAACTAGCAACCTAGCATAAAACCTTCTCAAAGCAAGTAGACTATCTCCAGAAAATTAGATGGTAGCAGCAATAGTATATATCTAGTGCAAGGTAAAAACTACTAGTGGGCGCCAACAACCTGACACGAACCCACCAGCACACATATATGTCTGTAAGAAAGTACTGAAAACAACCTCACAAACAAGGTAAACAAAACTCCAAAGTCCGGGAGTCCACCAACAACAACACCTCCAACTAGCCACCAGACTGGCTACAGCTCAGAACCTGGGGTATTCCAAAAGAAAACAGAATACCTCAGCAAGCAAAAATCAAGGTAAAACTGCATGAAAGAGTCAACCAAAAGGATAAAGTAACTGAAAACATGCAGTAGAAAGAGTCACAACTATCCAAAACAGGACAACAAGAAATGCACAACGTGCAAAGAAACAGCAACGAACCAGCCCAGGAACAACATCCTGCAGGGCCTACTAGACTACCAAGAGTCAGAATGCTGCAAACTACCAAAGAAGAAACTTCTAACACCCTAAACTGCGGGAAGTGATAGTAGCAAAACAACAACGAGGAACCGGATCGAAGGCAAACGCAGTCCCCCAATCCACCATGTCCAAGTCAAAAGCTCGAGGGTCAACACGTGAAAACACAAGGGACCTTCCACCCGACATGCCCAGCTCGTACCTGGAGCAAGAAATCCATGGGTGGCCTTGGCTATATCACACAACTCCACCCCCATAAAGAGCTACAACCACCACTACTATCCACGACCCACGATTCGGCCTTTAGGAAAATAAAGAAAACGGCCGACAAGGAAAACCCAGAAATACAACTGGAAAATCCACTCGGAAACGAAATACAAGATAAAGGAAGAGTGTTGAAATAAACCAACACGACTAGGCGTTGAGTGAAACCCACTCAGTGCCTACCTAAACTTTGGCCTTGAGTGAGCTAGCCTCACTCGCCGCCAAAATTAAGTTACTACCCACAAACCCACTAAAGAAAACGGAGCTCGACGACAGTCGAACAACCAAGGCAGAAGATCCAGAACTCAAGTAATTGTCTGCCACTTGAGTATCTAAACTCCCGCACTCGAAACCATCTAAATTCGCCTATCAAAAGAAATTATACAAAGCGCACGATCAGTGACGCACGATCAGTGGTCGTGCGCACTCATCGGCTGATGATCGTGCGAAACGAACCTGGAAACCAGACAGAAAACCTAGCAACTGCGCACGATCAGTGTCGCACGATCAGTGGTCGTGCGCACTGTCGCCAGCGCTCGTGCGATTGCCCGAGACAGAACTTTGGAAACTGAAATATATACGCGCACGAACAGAGGCACACGACCAGTGGTCGTGCGCCCTAAAGGTTAACGACCGTGCGCGGCAAACCTGTACCGTTTGGAATTTTCCGAACGACACCGGAACGCGCACACGACTCACGCCACTGCAGAAGCAGTAGACAACTATCAACGTCGCACGCTACTACCGTTCAAACTATGCCTAACCATTCGAATAATACCATAACGAAGGAAATTGGCAACCACACCCCCCTCCTAACTCTCCCTCTCGGCTACGCCCGAACCAGAGCATCAATCAAAATTAAAGGAAAACAACGGCTTCACGCCGACAATTTGGATTCCAAACATCACAGCATAGGGGGGGTTTCAGTAGGAAGAACTAAGCCCTATAGTTAGCAAGAAAACGAGAACAACAAGGCCTCTAACCTGGGCTAACCGGGATTTCAATTTCAGCAAATAAAATCAAAGAAAACACTTGGCAAGGGCAAGAATACCACTTGCCTCAAATCTCAGCGAAGCTTTGGACTGCTTTCCTCCTCTTCGCACGGATCAAGACGGCCGCAACACCTAGAACAAAGACTCGGCCATTAATGGCGGAAAACTTCCAAAACTGAAAATTTCAATCCTTCCAAAACTCCACGAAAATCGAATTTCTTACCGCAGGAATGAAGGTCTCGACGAGAGCAATCCGAATCCACTCTCGGAATCGAATTCCGTCCACAAACGCTCCGGGAATCGGCGTCCGAAGGGAAGGCTCGGCGGTTACTCGTTTCTCTCGTACAAGGGGCCGGCGGTTTTCTTTTTACGGGAAAGAAGATGATGGGGGCTTTTCATTTCATCTTATTATGTTTATATATATATAATTATATAATTATATAATTAATTACAAAATTACATAAAGCACCAAATCGACGCGAAAACCGATTCACCTCGGAATTCGACGAAATTCGCACCGTAGCTAAATACCCACGCTACGAACACAACGGCGAAGTCGAAATTAACTTTCGACGAACAGAACTCGAGTTATACCCAAACAAAGCCAAACACAAATATCCCCCCGAGAGGCCACACCGGGTCACCAAAACGACTCGGTTTGCTAGGGAGATCTTGCCAACAGGCTACCAAACAGGGCACTCAGTTCTAAGGAGCTAAACCATACTCCACACATGGCACAAGCCACGGAAACGCGTCATCGTAACGCCAAACGAGAATAAAAATAATCGCTGAAAAGACGGGGCGTTACACCTCTCGCCAATCAACTGCCGAAATCCCCTACCTTGCACCAGGTAAGCGAAAACCTAACCTGCCTTTTCGCTTCACCTTGACCTAACTGAATTTCTCCTACTAGATCCGGAGACCGCGGAGGCAGAAGCCAATGAAGAAGAAGAAGAGATAGTCTTGCCCCCGCCTTCCCCCAGCAAGATGGAGGACTTCCTTGATGCTTTCGGGAACGGTAAGACGCAGAGGAAGAGGGTAGCGGAGATCCTGTTGAAGCTTGTTTGGATGCGGCGAGCAGAATCCTTAGCGGTGAACAGACTCCAGGTGATCATATGTAACATCCCATTTCCGACTAGACCCCTGGGAGTGGTTTTGTCTTAACAGAACCCTAGGAAGCCCAGGAATCGAAGTTTGTCAACCAAGATTTTGAGTCAAGGGGTGGTCACGCCCGTGACTGACCCGTCACCCCCGTGAGTTATGGCGTGACCGACCCGTCACGCCATAACCTGGATGGCGTTGAGTGAGCTAAGCTCACTCAACGCCATAACCTGGACGGCGTTGAGTGAGCTAAGCTCACTCAACGCCATAACCTGGACGGCGTTGAGTGAGCTAAGCTCACTCAACGCCATAACCTGGACGGCTTTGAGTGAGCTAAGCTCACTCAAAGCCATAACCTGGACGGCGTTGAGTGAGCTAAGCTCACTCAAAGCCATAACCTGGACGGCGTTGAGTGAGCTAAGCTCACTCAACGCCATAACCTGGACGGCTTTGAGTGAGCTAAGCTCACTCAAAGCCATAACCTGGATGGCATTGAGTGAGCTAAGCTCACTCAAAGCCATAACCTGGACGGCTTTGAGTGAGCTAAGCTCACTCAAAGCCATAACCTGGACGGCGTTGAGTGAGCTAAGCTCACTCAAAGCCATAACCTGGACGGCGTTGAGTGAGCTCAGCTCACTCAACGCCATAACTTGAACGGCTTTGAGTGAGCTAAGCTCACTCAAAGCCATAACGTGGACGGCGTTGAGTGAGCTCAGCTCACTCAACGCCATAACCTGAAAGGCTTTGAGTGAGCTAAGCTCACTCAAAGCCATAACCTGGACGGCGTTGAGTGAGCTTAGCTCACTAAACGCCATAACCTGTACGGCGTTGAGTGAGCTAAGCTCACTCAACGCCATAACCTGGACGGCGTTGAGTGAGCTAAGCTCACTCAACGCTATAACCTGGACGGCGTTGAGTGAGCTAAGCTCACTCAATGCCATAACCTGGACGGCGTTGAGTGAGCTAAGCTCACTCAAGGCCATAACCTGGACGTCGTTGACTGAGCTGAGCTCACTCAACGCCATAACCTAGACGGTGTTGACTGAGCTTAGCTCACTCAACGCCATAACCTGGACGGCGTTGAGTGAGCTAAGCTCACTCAACGCCATAACCAGGACGACATTGAGTGAGCTTGCTAAGCTCACTCAACGCCATAACCAGGACGGCGTTGAGTGAGCTAAGCTCACTCAAAGCCATAATCTGCAGGGCGTTGAGTGAGCTTGCTAAGCTCACTCAACGCCATAACCTGGATGGCATTGAGTGAGCTTGCTAAGCTCACTCAAAGCCATAACCTGGACGGCGTTGAGTGAGCTAAGCTCACTCAACGCCATAACCTGGACGGCGTTGAGTGAGCTTAGCTCACTCAAAGCCATAACCAGGACGGCGTTGAGTGAGCTTTGCTCACTCAACGCCATAACCTGGATGGCGTTGAGCTTGCTAAGCTCACTCAAACCCATAACCTAGACGGCGTTGAGTGAGCTAAGCTCACTCAACGCCATAACCTGGATGGCGTTGAGTGACCAGAGCTCACTCAACGCCGTATCTGGGATGGCGTTGAGTGAGCAGAGCTCACTCAACACCGTATCTGGGATGGCGTTGAGTGAGCAGAGCTCACTCAACGCCGTATCTGGGATGGCGTTGAGTGAGAATAGCTGACTCAACGTCGTCGCTTGGATGGCGTTGAGTGAGCTGAGCTCACTCAACGCCGTAGCTTGGATGGCGTTGAGTGAGCTGAGCTCACTCAACACCGTAGCTTGGATGGCGTTGAGTGAGCTGAGCTCACTCAACACCATTGTACTTGGAATTTTTTTATGGCATTTTTTTTCGGCTGGGTGCTGGTTCAGCTGAACCGGGTCGGTCTAGGAAGTGGGCCAGAATGCATTATTGGGCTGTTTTCTCTTATTAAGACTTAGTTAAGTCTTATTTTATGAGGTTTGACCGGTCAATGCCACGTGGCAGCCGTTTCTTCCTCCTCTAGCCATGGCCGAGCCCCAGCCTTCATGTTCGTCAATGGCATTTGATGCCATGGCCTTCCCTCTTCCCCTTGAAATGGCTGGATTCAACTCCTCTCAGGGAGAGGAGGAGTTTCCAGCCCTCCTCCAGCTGTTACAAAGCAGTTTCAGCTCCCCTCCACCATGGCCGAGCTTGCTCGTGAAGAGGCAATTATGGTTGGACAGCCTATAACCGCCCACTCCCCATTTCTTCCCTTTAAAAAGGCCCCTTAGGCTCAGAGATGAAGTTTCCCACCCTAACCCGACGGATTGAAGCTTGTGATGTGCTGTTGAAGAATTCCGACGACGCCACCACCGCGCAAATAGCATCCCGACGATCGGCTCGACTCCAAACCTCGAATAAGGTCCTCCTTTACCTCTTCTTCTATGGATAGATCTTAGAAATCATTAGGAGAGATATCGGGCTCAAAAGAGCTGGATCGGGTGAGCGTTTCCATGGTTTTTCCGAAAATTCATGGTGGCGGGTTCGCCGGAAACCGCCTCTCCGGCGGCCGTGCCGCCGCCTGACGGTAGCCCTCACCTCAACAGAGGAGGTGGTGGTGGTGGCCGTCCAGGGAGATGGCTGGGTGGCCGGGAAGTAGCTTTAGAAAAGCTACAGATTTTAAGCATTTTAAGGTTGCTGGTTCGGGCTAAAGAAGGAGATGAACATTAACATTTTATTATATTATATATTGTATAATTAGGAATTAATTCCCTTTACTGTGCACTAGGTTTAAACTGAAAATTATTGCCCGTAGGGGCTGAAACATAAAAAGTGGTCAACATAGAAAATGTAGCCCTTGAAGTCTAGTTTAATTCAAAATTGATTTGGGTCAATTTGGTCAACTGGTTTGACCAGGGCACCTCTTTTGGTGGGATCTAGACCTTGAGCTAGGCAGAGACAAAAAGGTGTGCCCACCTTTCATACTTTGCCCAAATGATCTGAAATTTGGGCAGGGAGTCTATCCTAACTATACCTAGGACTTATCCAAAAATCAGAATTTTTGGAGAATGTTTTTCTATAGTTTTTGTAAAAATTTAATAATTCATGTATAATTTAATTAGGTGTCTTAAACACCTCAAAATCCCCCCAAATTTGGGTGGGAGGTCTTAGGGGGAATGTTAGAGCTCTGGTGTTGAAGCCAAAAATGACCGAAGCCAAAATCGACTTCTGTGGAGTTCGACCCTTGGGGAAAGGGGTGACCTCACACCTACTATGCTCGGAAGAACGTCACGGACCGAAAACTTAGGAAGCTATGAACCGACCCTCGGCTCTAGTGTGGAGGTCCCACCTCACACCCAGAAGACCTTTGAGGTCTCCCCCTCCCTAGCCAATGCTTGAGCTAGGTGCCTTGGAGGAAAGCCAAAGAGAAAATAGTGGCTAAAGAAAGAATGACAAGATCCTCTCCAAGGCACCCCTAAGGATCTATTTATAGTTTTTCCAAGTCTTGGGGGTAAAATGACCAAAATGCCCCTGGGGCAAAAATGCCTCCAGCCAATAGAAAACCTCCACACCGGGGGGCAAAAAGGGAAAATCCACCTCGGGGGTAAAACGGTAAAAGCATGAGAGGTCACGCCCTCCGGCCACCCCCCCTGGTCGGTCTCGCCCGGCCTGACCGCGAGGCCGCGAGGTAGGGGCGAGAACCCGGCCCCGGGCCGGTCTCGCCCCGCCTGCTCTCGCCTAGCCGCGAGGCAGGGGCGAGAACCCGGCCCCGGACCGGTCTCGCCCCGCCTGCCCTCGCCTGGCCGCGAGGCAGGGGCGAGAACCCGGCCCCGGGCCGGTCTCGCCCCGCCTGCCCTCGCCTGGCCGCGAGGCAGGGGCGAGAACCCGGCCCCGGGCCGGTCTCGCCCCGCCTGCCCTCGCCTGGACGCGAGGCAGGGGCGAGAACCCGGCCCCGGGCCGGTCTCGCCCCGCCTGCCCTCGCCTGGCCGCGAGGCAGGGGCGAGAACCCGGCCCCGGGCCGGTCTCGCCCCGCCTGCCCTCGCCTGGCCGCGAGGCAGGGGCGAGAACCCGGCCCCGGGCCGGTCTCGCCCCGCCTGCCCTCGCCTGGCCGCGAGGCAGGGGCGAGAACCCGGCCCCGGGCCGGTCTCGCCCCGCCTGCCCTCGCCTGGCCGCGAGGCAGGGGCGAGAACCCGGCCCCGGGCCGGTCTAGCCCCGCCTGCCCTTGCCTGGCCGTGAGGCAGGGGCGAGAACCCGGCCCCGGGCCAGTCTCGCCCCGCCTGCCCTCGCCTGGCCGCGAGGCAGGGGGAGAACCCGGCCCCGGGCCGGTCTCGCCCCGCCTGCCCTTGCCTGGCCGCGAGGCAGGGGCGAGAACCCGGCCCCGGGCCGGTCTCGCCCCGCCTGGCCGCGAGGCAGGGGCGAGAACCCGGCCCCGGGCCAGTCTCGCCCCGCCTGCCCTCGCCTGGCCGCGAGGCAGGGGAGAGAACCCGGCCCCGGGCCGGTCTCGCCCCGCCTGCCCTCGCCTGGCCGCGAGGCAGGGGCGAGAACCTAGCCCCGGGCCGGTCTCGCCCCGCCTGCCCTCGCCTGGCCGCGAGGCAGGGGCGAGAACCCGGCCCCGGGCCGGTCTCGCCCCGCCTGCCCTCGCCTGGCCGCGAGGCAGGGGCGAGAACCCGGCCCCGGGCCGGTCTCGCCCCGCCTGCCCTTGCCTAGCCGCGAGGCAGGGGCGAGAACCCGGCCCCGGGCCGGTCTCGCCCCGCCTGCCCTCGCCTGGCCGCGAGGCAGGGGCGAGAACCCGGCCCCGGGCCGGTCTCGCCCCGCCTGCCCTCGCCTGGCCGCGAGGCAGGGGTGCGCCTCTGGACTCCGGCCGGTCCCGCAGCTTCCCCTCATGCCTATCATGCCGGGACGGGTGTCTGCCTACTCGCCGCCCCCGCCCCTCAAAGGGGCTCAAAAGCTTAAAACTTACTAGCATGCCTTATGCCTCGCTCGGGTCCTCCCGTCGCGAATACGGGGTTGTACACAATCCCTGCTCTTTTCGAGCTTGGTACAAGCTCGGAAAGAAACATCCAACCCAACGTATTCGCTGAGTGAAGCTTGCTCTCGCGGTATCGAAAGACTGAGGCCTCTTCCGGGGGGTCAACCTGCCATGCCAGCTGATGAGAGCCTGGGTTGCGAGACCCCCTCAGGGTGAAAAGATCTAACCTCCTGGGGGGGTCATCCTGCCATGCCAGCTGATGAGAGCCTGGGTGGCGAGACCCCCTCAGGGTAAAAACGCTTACCCCCTGGGGGGGTCAACCTGTCATGCCAGCTGTGAGAGCCTGGGTGGCGAGACCCCCTCAGGGTAAAAACACTTAACCTCCTGGGGGGGTCAACCTGCCATGCCAGCTGTGAGAGCCTGGGTGGCGAGACCCCCTCAGGGTAAAAACACTTATCCTCCTGGGGGGGTCAACCTGTCATGCCAGCTGTGGGAGCCTGGGTGGCGAGACCCACTCAGAGTAAAAATACTTAACCTCCTGGGGGGGTCAACCTGCCATGCCAGCTGTGAGAGCCTGGGTGGCGAGACCCCCTCAGGGTAAAAACACTTAACCTCCTGGGGGGGTCAACCTGCCATGCCAGCTGTGAGAGCCTGGGTGGCGAGACCCCCTCAGGGTAAAAACACTTAACCTCCTGGGGGGGGGTCAACCTGCCATGCCAGCTGTGAGAGCCTGGGTGGCGAGACCCCTCAGGGTAAAAACACTTAACCTCCTGGGGGGGTCAACCTGCCATGCCAGCTGTGAGAGCCTGGGTGGCGAGACCCCCTCAGGGTAAAAACACTTAACCTCCTGGGGGGGTCAACCTGCCATGCCAGCTGTGAGAGCCTGGGTGGCGAGACCCCCTCAGGGTAAAAACACTTAACCTCCTGGGGGGGTCAACCTGCCATGCCAGCTGTGAGAGCCTGGGTGGCGAGACCCCCTCAGGGCTAAGTACTTGGGCTTCCACGAGAGATCAACCGGCCTTGTCAGCTAGTGAGAGCCTGACAGCGGAATCATCATCGGAGCTAAGGACTTGGGCTTCCACGAGAGATCAACCGGCCTTGTCAGCTAGTGAGAGCCTGACAGCGGAATCATCATCGGAGCTAAGGACTTGGCTCCCATGAGAGATCAACCGGCCTTATCAGCTAGTGAGAGCCTGACAGCGGAATCATCATCGGAGCTAAGGACTTGGGCTTCCACGAGAGATCAACCGGCCTTGTCAGCTAGTGAGAGCCTGACATCGGAATCATCATCGGAGCTAAGGACTTGGCTCCCACGAGAGATCAACCTGAACCCACCAGCTAGTGAGAGCCTGGAAGCGGAATCATCTCGGAGCAAAAGGACTTGGCTCCCACGAGGGATCAACCTGAACCCACCAGCTAGTGAGAGCCTGGCAGCGGAATCATCTCGGAGCAAAAGGACTTGGCTCCCACGAGGGATCAACCTGAACCCACCAGCTAGTGAGAGCCTGGCAGCGGAATCATCTCGGAGCTAAGGGACTTGGCTCTCACGAGAGATCAACCTGAACCCACCAGCTAGTGAGAGCCTGGCAGCGGAATCATCTCGGAGCAAAAGGACTTGGCTCCCACGAGAGATCAACCTGAACCCACCAGCTAGTGAGAGCCTGACAGCGGAATCATCTCGGAGCAAAAGGACTTGGCTCCCACGAGGGATCAACCTGAACCCACCAGCTAGTGAGAGCCTGGCAGCGAAATCATCTCGGAGCTAAGGGACTTGGCTCTCACGAGAGATCAACCTGAACCCACCAGCTAGTGAGAGCCTGGCAGCGGAATCATCTCGAAGAAAAAGGACTTGGCTCCCACGAGAGATCAACCTGAACCCACCAGCTAGTGAGAGCCTGGCAGCGGAATCATCTCGGAGCAAAAGGACTTGGCTCCCACGAGAGATCAACCTGAACCCACCAGCTAGTGAGAGCCTGGCAGCGGAATCATCTCGGAGCAAAAGGACTTGGCTCCCACGAGAGATCAACCTGAACCCACCAGCTAGTGAGAGCCTGGCAGCGGAATCATCTCGGAGCAAAAGGACTTGGCTCCCACGAGAGATCAACCTGAACCCACCAGCTAGTGAGAGCCTGGCAGCGGAATCATCTCAGAGCTAAGGGACTTGGCTCTCACGAGAGATCAACCTGAACCCACCAGCTAGTGAGAGCCTGGCAGCGGAATAATCTCGGAGCAAAAGGACTTGGCTCCCACGAGAGATCAACCTGAACCCACCAGCTAGTGAGAGCCTGGCAGCGGAATCATCTCGGAGCAAAAGAACTTGGCTCCCACGAGGGATCAACCTGAACCCACCAGCTAGTGAGAGCCTGGCAGCGGAATCATCTCGGAGCTAAGGGACTTGGCTCTCATGAGAGATCAACCTGAACCCACCAGCTAGTGAGAGCCTGGCAGCGGAATCATCTCGGAGCAAAAGGACTTGGCTCCCACGAGAGATCAACCTGAACCCACCAGCTAGTGAGAGCCTGGCAGCGGAATCATCTCGGAGCAAAAGGACTTGGCTCCCACGAGAGATCAACCTGAATCCACCAGCTAGTGAGAGCCTGGCAGCGGAATCATCTCGGAGCAAAAGGACTTGGCTCCCACGAGAGATCAACCTGAACCCACCAGCTAGTGAGAGCCTGGCAGCGGAATCATCTCGGAGCAAAAGGACTTGGCTCCCACGAGAGATCAACCTGAACCCACCAGCTAGTGAGAGCCTGGCAGCGGAATCATCTCAGAGCTAAGGGAAAAATGAGCCACCCCCCGAAGCACTCTCGACCCTGCCAGCTAGTGTGAGCCTGGTATGAGGAGATCCTCTCAGGGGTTGGGAGCTGGGCATGTCACCTAAGCTTTTTCAATTCCAACATCCTCTAACGGGGGAAAGAAGGTGGGTTACATGACCCCCTCGACTCTACTGGTCGGGGGCTAGACTCCCTACAATAACATAAACATAAAAAAAGATACATGACTCCGCCGAGGCAAGGCTTCTTCAGGGGGCCTGGGTCTGGTGGTTGCCATCAGGTTCCATCCCACTGGCCACCTCAACCCTGCTCAGGCTCTCCATGATCTCCTCCATCTCTTCCGCCTTAGCCAACCAAGAGATGGTGTTGACTGCCGTGACGTAACACTGCCTCGCCATCCTGGAGTCTCTCTTGATCCTGACCTGGATCCCATCTGAGTTGAACTTGAGGCACTGGTGGAAAGATGAGGGCACGCACCGGAAGGCGCTGATGAGGGGCCTTCCGAAGATGGCGTTGTAGCTGCTTGGAGCGTCGACAATGACGAACCTGCAGTTCCGTGAGGTCCCTCCTAGCTTCACCTGGAGTCCGACTCCACCTTCCACCTCCTTCCTCTCCCCCGAGAATCCAAACAGAGGTCCATCCGACGCCACTACCCTCCTTGGCTCCACCTCTGTCAACCTTGCCAACTTCTTTACAAAGGCCGGGTTGGCTGCCTCCATGGCTATCTCCTCTACCGCCCTTTCCATCAGCTCCTCGAAGGAAAGGGGGGCCTTCCGAGTCAAGCTCATCTTGAAGAACCCTTCGCGCAATCCTACCGTGAACGCCATCTGGAGGGCATACCCTGGCACCTCTTGGATGTCCAGGACCTCTTCCTAGAACCTGTCAACGTAGTGGGCCAGCGACTCCTCGGCCCTTTGCTTTATCAGGAAGAGGGACTCGGGACCCTTCTTCCTCTTCTTGGAGGTGGAGAAGCGAAGCTGAAAGCTCCGACTCAAGTCTTCGAACCCGAAGATGGTCCTTGGAGGGAGTTGATGAAACCAGTCCCTTGCCTTCTCCTTCAACGTGATCGCAAAGAGGCGAAACTTGAAGGCATCCGTCATCGGCCTGATGGAGACGGCATCCTCGAACCATTGCAGATGTTGGACGGGGTCATCCTTCCCGGTATAGTAAACCATGTCTGGCTCTCTGAACCCTTCGGGAACGGGAGCTGAGATGATCAACTCACTAAAGGGTGACCCCCTAAGGGGAGCTCTCGCCACCTCCACTCGCGCGACCTGCTTGCCTGGAGGGCTAGCTCTCGCCGGGCTAGGGAACAGCTCGCGGCCTGGGAGGTCTCGCTCAACCCCTTCTACCATCCGCTCCTTCCCAGGCCTCCTATCCGGCATGCTCACTTCCCCCCCTGCTGGGGTGATCTCGCCTTGCCCCCTAGGAGCCAGCTCGCCGAGACCACTCTGGGTTTGCTCACCGAGACCACTCTGGGTTTGCTCACCGAGACCCCTGGGAGCTAGTCCCTGGGGGGTGGGGGTTGAGCTGTCAGCCCGAGGGGCAATGCTCCTAAGCATCCCCATGATGCCTTCGATGGAAGCCATGAACTCCTCCCTTCCTACGAAGGGTCCTGGGTTGGGGAGACCACCGAGTTCATCACTACCTCCCTGATCTCCAGCCATGACACTCTCCCGAGATTTTCTGTGCTGGTCACTCTCCACGCTCACCGCACCAAAACTGTTGAAGCCAAAAATGACCGAAGCCAAAATCGACTTCTGTGGAGTTCGACCCTTGGGGAAAGGGGTGACCTCACACCTACTATGCTCGGAAGAACGTCACGGACCGAAGACTTAGGAAGCTATGAACCGACCCTCGGCTCTAGCGTGGAGGTCCCACCTCACACCCAGAAGACCTTTGAGGTCTCCCCCTCCCTAGCCAATGCTTGAGCTAGGTGCCTTGGAGGAAAGCCAAAGAGAAAATAGTGGCTAAGGAAAGAATGACAAGATCCTCTCCAAGGCACCCCTAAGGGTCTATTTATAGTTTTTCCAAGTCTTGGGGGTAAAATGACCAAAATGCCCCTGGGGCAAAAATGCCTCCAGCCAATAGAAAACCTCCACACCGGGGGCAAAAAGGGAAAATCCACCTCGGGGGTAAAACGGTAAAAGCATGAGAGGTCACGCCCTCCGGCCACCCCCCCCCCCTGGTCGGTCTCGCCCGGCCTGACCGCGAGGCCGCGAGGCAGGGGAGAGAACCCGGCCCCGGGCCGGTCTCGCCCCGCCTGCCCTCGCCTGGCCGCGAGGCAGGGGCGAGAACCCGGCCCCGGGCCGGTCTCGCCCCGCCTACCCTCGCCTGGCCGCGAGGCAGGGACGAGAACCCGGCCCCGGGCCAGTCTCGCCCCGCCTGCCCTCGCCTGGCCGCGAGGCAGGGGCGAGAACCCGGCCCCGGGCCGGTCTCGCCCCGCCTGCCCTCGCCTGGCCGCGAGGCAGGGGCGAGAACCCGGCCCCGGGCCGGTCTCGCCCCGCCTGCCCTCGCCTGGCCGCGAGGCAGGGGCGAGAACCCGGCCCCGGGCCGGTCTCGCCCCGCCTGCCCTCACCTGGCCGCGAGGCAGGGGCGAGAACCCGGCCCCGGGCCGGTCTCGCCCCGCCTGCCCTCGCCTGGCCGCGAGGCAGGGGCGAGAACCCGGCCCCGGGCCGGTCTCGCCCCGCCTTCCCTTGCCTGGCCGCGAGGCAGGGGCGAGAACCCGGCCCCGGGCCGGTCTCGCCCCGCCTGCCCTCGCCTGGCCGCGAGGCAGGGGCGAGAACCCGGCCCCGGGCCGGTCTCGCCCCGCCTGCCCTCGCCTGGCCGCGAGGCAGGGGCGAGAACCCGGCCCCGGGCCGGTCTCGCCCCGCCTGCCCTCGCCTGGCCGCGAGGCAGGGGCGAGAACCCGGCCCCGGGTCGGTCTCGCCCCGCCTGCCCTCGCCTAGCCGCGAGGCATGGGCGAGAACCCGGCCCCGGGCCGGTCTTGCCCCGCCTGCCCTCGCCTGGCCACGAGGCAGGGGCGAGAACCCGGCCCCGGGCCGGTCTCGCCCCGCCTGCCCTTGCCTAGCCGCGAGGTAGGGGCGAGAACCCGGCCCCGGGCCGGTCTCGCCCCGCCTGCCCTCGCCTGGCCGCGAGGCAGGGGCGAGAACCCGGCCCCGGGCCGGTCTCGCCCCGCCTGCCCTCACCTGGCCGCGAGGCAGGGGTGCGCCTCTGGACTCCGGCCGGTCCCGCAGCTTCCCCTCATGCCTATCATGCCGGGACGGGTGTCTGCCTACTCGCCGCCCCCGCCCCTCAAAGGGGCTCAAAAGCTTAAAACTTACTAGCATGCCTTATGCCTCGCTCGGGTCCTCCCGTCGCGAATACGGGGTTGTACATCTGGTAAAATTTCCACCTCATTTGGAAGTGTTTTGATTAAGTTTTAACTCGACCCTAGGTTGGCCCTTATAGGGTTAATTAGGTCAATTCATTCCTTTAAGGATTTGAGTGATCAAACCACCTCAACAGAGACTGATATTTTGTACACTGGCTGTTTAGGGCATGAAACACCCTTCAGGGGAGTTTGGGGTGGTTTGGGATAGGGTAGCCCTAGAACCCTAGGGTAGGTCCCTTAATGGGGACTTGGTGAGTTGTGAAGGTCATGGGGTCAAATGACCTTGGATTGACTTGAAATTTTATGAAGAGGACCATAAGGGTACTAAAGTCCTCTGGTGAAAATTTTGGGGTATTTAGATACCTTTAGCCCACCTAAAAACCTAACCCTAGTTTAGGGCACAAAACTTGTAGAGATATAAAATGTCATTAAAACACACTGAAAAGTGATGAGATTTGGGTAGAGTAGTTTCTAAGGTTAGTACACACTGAAAAGTTATGAGATTTGCTTAGAAATTTATTATGGAGAAAATACTTTCTGAAAATTGATGAAATTTAGGCAGAGAATCTTTATTATGATTTTAAAGCTCTGTGAATTTTTATGGGATTTTTAGAAGTTTAATTCTAAGGCTTGCTTCATTAAGTATTGTTTACCATGAATGCTTGATTAAATCTATTATGGTGTCTAGCAAGCTAGTAAAATAATGATTCTTTGCACAATGATCTTTTCTATACCATACTATTAATCAGTAATTTTTCTATAATTTTATGATGAGTAATTTCAGTACTTCCTTCTTTACATAGGGTTAATGAGATTATAATGGATAAATTAATTAGAGGCTAAATACCTTCTGTAAAATCCTGAAAATTACTATTTGAGGATACCTTGCTGTTATTTAGTGATCATAATTTTTTGGTGGCCATTACTTAAGAAGATCATGTAGTTCATGTTTAAAATTACCCATGGCCAATCTTTGGGGAAAATTAAATAAATATCAGATTAATTAGTAAAATTATAAATTTCTGGATTTAGACTAATTATATCATGGTAGACCTCCAGTAAATATTATATGAGATTCGGAAGACAATTTGGAGTACCACTCCTTGCATATCTCATAAAGCTTGGATGGTCTGCGTTTAGTAAAAACTGCAGAAGCTGAACTAGAGTGGGTAATGAACTTGGGAGATGGAATTTTGGTAGTTTGCTGGTTTGGATAGGGTGAGTTAAATCAAGTTCATTATTGGAACTCAGGATGGGTAGGGTGTGAGTTTGACTAGCGATAAGTAATGTTCGGGTTCGACGGAAGATCGTCCTCCCCGAGAAGAGGAAGAGTCAAAGTCATCCTAGGATTAGCCCACTGTAATATGAGAAGGGAATGGGTTAAGGGAACCAATCAATTATAATAAGTGCCTTGGAAAGGGAGCTTTGGGATTCACCCCATCATAGCTCCCAGTACCGCTGCGAGCCCTTCACCGGGTAAAGTCCAAGGTTAACCTTAAATCTTAGGAAATAAATGATCAAGAGTAACCCTAATAATAGTTCTACATCACACCTACACTTGTACACTTAGGAAGAGGAATTGGCATGGAAAGGGTAGAGTAGGTTCGTGGTCTAAGGGCCTACTAGTAATGTCAATGGTCTGGTTTGTGATTGGGAAGTCCAGGGAGCGGGATGCTCAGGGACTTGGTATATGCTTGGTAGCCTAGAGAGATGGAGGCTCGGTAACATGAGAACTTGTACAAATATAACTGTCATGATTGCATGTGCATAAAAGTGGTGGGTCATCGGTACTGGACGATCGATCACACCGACGTCGGTACGTTGACTCGGCAGTGTGGGACACTTAGCCAAAGAAAGCCTGGTGGATATAACCAGCACTAATACGCGGATACTCTAGGTTGTGTTCTTCTAGGGGCGTATGGAAGGGCTAGGCCTGGTAGTGTGGTTACCCGCCTAGGAGTGGGGGGACCGACCCACTGTCTCCGTTTGCCACTACGGAGGTTCCTGGGAGTGAAGTTAGCTGCCCGAACAGGGGGAACTAAAGGTCTATGCGCATAGAGTCGTGTGGGTGTGTTGCACTTGCTTGTGCATTCCATAGCATATTTGTGTGTCATAACATAAACATTGTCACCTATCGTATACGATGGTATGTGACGTTTTATACGATAGGCCCTGCAAAATGACCCCTTGGTCTATAGGGGTAATCCCTATAAACCATTGTCACCAGCCGGGACATACACGGGTCAAATGCCCCTTGATGGGTGGGATCCCACTAGCTCAGCAGCCAGGAGGCCGAAGACGTAGACGTGGATTACGAGGCGGCGACTGTAGGCCGAAAAGGAAGGAGCACCCAGAGATGCAGAACCAGCAGAGTACGGAGTCGGTGGAGATGGGCAAGTCTAGCTTGGGTGCTCTCGGTTCAGTGACAGTTACGGTGACACTTAGTTTTAGTTTTGCTTCCGCGAGTGACTTGTAGTGAGGATTACATGTACTGGGCACAAGCCCTCCTTTTGTACTCTGATTATTATTATTATTGTGGACTCTCCCTTCGTGGAGATTTATTTATATATATGTGATTTATCTGGTGGACTTGCTTTTACTTACTTCATTTTGTGCTACTTTTCTGCGATCGAATTGGCCGGCAGAATCGGCGTTTTGTAGTGATGACCTTCCCGGGCGCGAAGGTGTCACCGCAAAGCGGCGGTTCTGGGCCTAAGACCCCGGTGTTTAAAAAAAAGGGGGGGGGGTCTTACGCCATAATCGAGAGGGATTATACGTACCTTGTCGGCGAGACTGATCGCCAGCACGACGGGTGTAAGGAGACCTCTCCCGGAAGGCACATCGCGCGAGCCTGGGATCAGCTGCGCCTAGTCCACCAGGAGCTTATCGCCATGTCTACATATCATTACCCGCGAGTGCCCTCGAGGTAGGGGTTGCTGGTGATGGGAGCAATACTAAGCCCCACATCTTCTCGCCCCTTCTTTCCCCAACCTCCCGGCCTACCCTTCTCGCAACGTACCCTTTGCGCGTTTGAACAATGAACATTTATTATTACTATTATTATTTCATGCCTCTCGCCCGACAAGAGACCTATTGTATATTACCTTTCACTTTTCACGCTATTCTTATTGCTTTGCCGAATGCTTAGTTCTCGCGCCCTGCTTATTATCTTTTATACTTGTCACTGTTTTGCTCTTACCCGGGATCCTTCCCCGAGGCTCTCGCTATATGCAGGTTCGAGAAGCGTCGGTGGGGTAGGAATGAATATGAAGCATCGAACTATCAAAAATTGCTATCCGCACTTTGCCGCTAGGAAAATCTCATGAATACCGAATTTTTCTATAAATAGGGCAGCGTAGCAACTGCATTTACTTCAATCTGATTCCAAAGCAACATCTGAATTAGAAGAACACCTTTATAATTTAGACTATTGCTTTGTTTGGCGCGGTGTTTTGAGAGCGGTGGACCGCGGATTTTTCAAACGCCGCGCTAAACAAGTTTTGGAGGTTATCACGGCGGCTGATGCCACCGTGGTTTTCAGCGAGGGACCGCTGTTTTTGAGTCGCGGAAATTTTATGCGACTCAATAATAGCAGCAGCACTGCAGCAACACTATAATATTATATAATATTATAATATTATAATATTAGAATATTATAATATTATTGATAGGAATTGGATCCATTTTATAGTTTTAGGGGTGCACATAGCAATTCCCAAAATGAAATCATGGGGTTGACTAGTCAACCCCATGATTCCCTTCATGATGGGAGAAGTGGAGAGCCCACTTTCTCTCATCTTCATCTCCTCCATCCAATTCCCCCCTCTTTCTCTCCCACCAAAAATAAGATCCACAAAAAGGGGAAAGAGGGGAGAGAGAACACCGCCGCCGCCGACTGCCGTTGCCCGCCGCCGCCGCCCGGCCGCCGCCGCCCAGCCGCCGCCCGGCCACCTCCACCGCAAGGTGGTGGCTCGCCGCCCGAACCTCCACCATCCGATCACGACGCGCTACCACGACCGTCCGATCAAGGGGAAACCACCAACTAACCCACTACGTTAGTGGTGGGGCCCACCATGATCTCCTCCTGGAGCCTATAAAAGGACCCCAGGGGCTCTTCATTTCTCATCTTTTTCCTCCTACGATTCTTCTCCCTCTTCCTCAGGTGAGAGCTCTCCCGCCTCCTCCATCGTGTCGGCCACCTCTCGCCGCCAGCCACCGGCGGCCACCAGTGGCCATCAGCACCCGCCATTGGTTATTGGCACCCCACCAACGCGCAGTTAGCAAGGAGGGGCCCAAATTCAGAGGAAGCCGAGCGAAGGAGACAGTCGAAGCCCACAAGCGCGCCGCCCCCGGGCGCACGCGTCAGAAGCATCCCACGCATTCCACCGTCTAAGTCACTTTGGCGGAGCAGTCTGTTGCCCGCCGGCAATTATAGTCACCCTCTCTCCCCACAAGTTGTAACAAGAGCGACATGTCGCCCCGATTCACTCAACATACTGTAATCACCCTAATCTAGTGGATTTTGACTGGCAGCGAACCGGTCACGTGATTTTTCACCTGATTGAAGGGTTTTACACGTTAAAACTCCTTGTGTACATTTCCCCTCTTCAACTGACTGTGTGCGCGCTCGACCGCTCCGCAAGCTAAGGCGGTCCAAGATTATCCGGTCCAACCGGGGCGTCGAGTTAGTCTGCAACAGTTTGGCGCCGTCTGTGGGAAACGATTTCCCAACATCCATTGAAGCATAAGATCACCAACATCGCCCCCTCCAAGTACTGCCTTAATGACAAAGAGGAGCACCTGTACCGCTGAAGGCTCCGCCCTTGACATGCATGTCGGGCCTGCACGTTCCCACTCTTTGGTGGATGTGCCACTGACCGCTGAAGCTGCATTTTCTCCTATAGAGGGACGCGTTCGTCAATTAGAAGAACATCAAACCGAAATGCTCACCCTGCTGCGAAACCTTGGAGTGCCTCCAACTCCTCCCTTGCAACCAGCCTATGTGGATCTACCGCCGCAACAAAATCTGGGCAGAGCCCAAGAGGTTCCTCCAAGGCAGGAAATATCCGAAGAATATTCTGAAGCTGCAAGTTCCACTCACTCGGCTCAGAGGAGAGCGAGAGAGTACCATCGTCATCATGAGCCCACTAACGAAGTCCGTCTACATCCGTTAGAAAGATTTACTCGGGAGGAGATTCGAGAGGTCATCGCCGAAGAATATCATCAAGCAGGTGCAAGAGATATTTGTACCCGCCGACCACTCTGCCAGGGTTCCCCCCTGATGCCCTAGATTCTGGATCATCCAATTCCTCATGGTTTCAAACTCCCCGATATCGAAACTTTCGATGGAACTGACGATCCGTTGGAACATGTCAACCACTTCACTACCATTATGAGGATCTACAGCGCCCCTGATCAGTTACTCTGCCAAGTGTTTCCAACCACTCTCAAGGGGCAGGCCCGCACATGGTTTCACTCCTTGAGAGCGGGCACTATTGCCAACTTCACAGAACTAACAAGACAGTTCACAGATCAGTTTATAGCAAATCGGAGGATCGTCCGCGACCCTTCCCACTTATCAGGTATCCGCCATAATGAAGGGGAGTCTTTGAAGGATTTCTTCCGCAGGTTCTCCGCAGAAGCCCGCCAAATCCCAAGGGTCGACCCTGAGCTGTTAAGAGGAATGTTTCTCAGAGGTCTTCGCCCGAGCAGCTTCTATTCAGCATTAATGAGGGAAACTGTCGCTAGCTACCCCGACCTCGTGCACCACATAGAGGCGCAGATCGCTATCGACGAGGCTATTGAAGCTCATCGTCAACAGTTTAACGACAACCAGAAGCAAAAAAGGGAAAATAAGTCGGCCCCTCAATAACAAGAAGGAAGATTCCGACGTAACCATGTAACACCCCTATCCGTCGCATAGCATATAGCAGTAGGTCCGGCCGGGGCACGACGCCATATACTACGGACAGACCGGTTGGTTACGCGTTGAAACCATTCAACCAATCATGTCGTCCTACACAACACCTAGCGGAAGCAATTTTATTAGGTTGCAAAAGGAAATAAGAACCCTGCTACAAAGCATGAATGTCCACTACCAACTCAGGAATGTAATCATACACAAAAGAGAACTGGCCTTAAGGCCTTACATTGTTCACTTAACAAAATAGTGTTTTCCAAACCTCGGCACGCAGGCCGGCCATACATGAAAACGGGAAAGAAACATAAGCAGCTAGGCCTTCGAGGGCCGGCACAGCAACAAGGGCTTTAGCTCGCTATTTCCCGCCCTGCTCCGCAGCACCTGCAAGCCACAAACTGTTGGGTCCGGCGTTCCTTCACTTGACCCGTGGCGCTCTGCTACTTATATAAAAAATTAAGTAGCGCCCTCTCCAACAGTCCGGGCTTTTGGTGCAGTTGGGTATGCGCTTGATCCTTCAATTGGTATCAGAGGAGGTCACGGGTTCAAGACCGGGGGGGCGCTATTAAATCCTAATTTTTCCCTTCTACCTGTGTGGGTCCGGTGGGTCAGGCAACCGTGGACATGTGGTAACCCCACCTCTGAACCGTGTGGGCCATGTGGTAACCCCACCTCTGAGCCGACGGGTTGTGCTGGACGCCGGGGGGGGGATTGTTGGGTCCGGCGTTCCTTCACTTGACCCGTGGCGCTCTGCTACTTATATAAAAAATTAAGTAGCGCCCTCTCCAACAGTCCGGGCTTTTGGTGCAGTTGGGTATGCGCTTGATCCTTCACAAACCACCGCCCGGTGGCAAGCAATAGCAACGGTCAGCAATGCTGACCAAATTATAACGATCCCGCCCCCACATTCGGGGCGGCGATGCCCTTTTCCTGCACTTTATTAGCATAGACATTTATATAAAGTATTTGCACTTCACCACAGGCGTAGGCTCGCACGGCCACACACCCCGTGCACTCAGGGCACATTCTCGGCGAACCGGTCAACGTCACGTCAATTCAAGCCATAGACGTTCCCAATCCACCACCGCCTCTTGGACGGTCATCCATATGAGCATTTTGCCTTCCTAGCCTTGGTCACGACAATTTAAGCCATAGACCGCCGAAGACCCTCATCCATGCCAACGGTCCTACCGAACGACATAGACCGGGTACGGTTCCGCCTGACCCGTGCTCATATCACAACGACAGTTTAAGCCATATGCGCAGGTCAAGACTCACCGAGTCCCGTTTCCACCACAATAATCACATAACCCGGTTATGTTCACGTTGGCCCCCGGCCACCGTGTTGGCAAAATCCGCTTTTGCCCAGTTTTCTGGGTGCACCTTGGAGTTAATCTCCAAGACTCCCTGTTGCAAACTACCACGTAGAAAACCCGAAAAACACCCAAACATCCGGATCCTTGCCCGGTTCAAATGCAATGCAACATCACCGATCCGGCTCTACAAGTCCGGATAGGCTTCACACACAATGCCTACGTCCGTTTTCGCATACTGACACTACACAAGGGGGACTTCACATATCTACCCCAAGGAACGCTCCAACTCTTCGCTCACTCGCGAGAGAGGGCTTCCTATGCAAGGAAAAGAGGGCTTCATATGCCCAAGGATGAGAAATCGTTACCCTTGCATTCTTCCGCGGCGCCATCGAAAACTATTTGGTTGGAAAGCACCGCAACGGCGTCGCCTCCGCGGATCTGGACTCGGATCGCGATTCGGAGCTCCGAAGCTCTTCCGGCGGCCGGATCTTGGACTCCTCCACCAACCTTGCTCTCCCCTCTCTCTAGGATTTAGAAAGAGAATAGAAAGAGAGAATGAGGGTTTTGAAACCCTTTTCCCGGCTTAAACCACCCAGGAGCAGCCCCCCACCGTCGGATCCAAAGCTAAGGAAACGAACGGCCCGGATTAAATCCAAAATCATAAAATCTGGGCCGAACACGGGTTGGCACACGGCCGTGTGCCTGGCCGTGTAGTTCATTCGCCGTCTCGACCAGATCTGAAAACCAGCACACGGCATGTGACACGGCCTCCGACACGCCCGTGTCGCCTGCGACACGCCCGTGTCGGGACCCGTGTCACGCTCCCTCGCGTGCAATAATTGCAGTCAGAGACGTACACGGCTGGTGACACGGCATCAGACACGCCCGTGTCAAATTTGACACGGCCGTGTTCGTGCCCGTGTAACTGCCTGTGTACCCATCTGTAAGTGCCCAGCGAAACCCAGGTGTGACACGGCCTAGGACACGCCCGTGTCCTAGGTCGTGTTCCACCACACGACCATCGTCGACCTGAACTGGTCGACGACACGGCTCGAGCTCGACACGCCCAACACGGCCTCCGACACGCCCGTGTCGGGGCCCGTGTCACCTGCACCAAAAACCTGTCTTGGCCAAAAACGATCCCCGTCGCTCCTACGACATTTTGGGGTGTTACAATTCTACCCCCTTAAAGAATTTCGTCCACGAAATTAATAAAGGAAAAACAGGACTTAACGTAAAACAGTACCTGAGCGGAACAATTCCGGGTACTCCTCGAGCATAGACTGCTCCCGTTCCCAAGAGAGCTCCTCACGCCCGCAGTTATCCCACCGGACCTTAACCATCCGGATCTCCTTGTTACGGAGTCTCTTGACCTCAACATCTTCAATACGAACGGGCTTGACCCTTGTCGTCAACCCTTCGTCCACCGGCACTTGGTCAACCGCGATCACCTGCGAAGGCTCTTGCACCGCCTTCCGCGACACAGAAATGTGGAACACATCATGTAATCCACTCAACTCCACCGATAGCTTCAAACGGTATGCCACTTCGCTGACTCGCTCCAGAACCTCAAAAGGTCCAAGGTATCTTGGGCTCAGCTTCTTCAAGCGTCTCACCCGCGAAACCCCCTTGAACAGCTTCACTTTCAGATATACCCAATCGCCTACCGCGAACTCCACGTTCCGGTGCTTGGCATTGTAATACTTCGCCTGCCGGTCCTGAGCGATCAACAAGCGCTCCCGAATGATCCGCACTAACGAGATAGCACTCTCCACCTCCTGCTTCTTGTACAACCTTGCCTCACCCGCTTCAAGCCACGATAACGGCGTGCGACACTTCCTACCATACAGGGCCTCGAAGGGCGCCATTTGTATACTCGCTTGGTAGCTGTTGTTGTACGCGAACTCCACCAAATAAAGGTGGTCTTCCCAATGCTTCCTGAAGTCTAGATCACACATGCGGAGCATGTCCTCCATCGTTCTATTGACCCTCTCGGTCTGCCCATCCGTTTGCGGATGGAAAGCTGTGCTGAACTTTAACTTTGTCCCCAGCATCTGCTGCACCAACCTCCAATCATTTGACGTGAACCGCCCATCGCGATCACTCACAATGCTACGGGGCACACCATGCAGCCTAACAATATTGTCAATATACAACTTTGCCAATTTCTCCACTGAATCATCCTTCCTATGCGGAATGAAATGCGACACCTTTGTTAGCCGATCTACGATCACCCAGATGGCGTCGTTCCCCTTCTGCGACCTTGGCAACCCGTGCACAAAGTCCATAGATATATCGTCGAATTTCCACTCCAGTATAGGCAAAGACTTCAGAAATCCTCCCGGCTTTTGGCACTCCGCCTTCACCAAGGCGCACGTTTGGCACTTAGCCACGTACAACGCCACATCTTTCTTGAGCCCCGGCCACCAAAACAACTTTTTGAGATCACGATACATCTTCGTGCTCCCTGGGTGGATTGAGTACTTGGTATGATGAGTCTCGTACATCAACTCCGCCCGGAGGTTACCCCCTCTCGGGACGCACAACCGATGATCCTTCCTCAACAAACCATCATCCACCGAGAACTGGGAATTTGACCCATCCAGAGCGGCCTCCATAAGCTCTTTCATGGAGTCATCTAACTCCAATGCCTGCCGAACCCGGTCAGCCAGGTCATACTGCACCTCTGTCCAGTTTAAAATTGTTTTGGCTCTCGTCTGCTTGTCAACACAACAGATCTCAAGCTCCTCCAACTCCCGCACTAGCCGCTCATCATGCACCGACAACCAGTTGGCTCGGGCGGGAGCCCTGCGGCTCAGCGCATCCGCAACTGCGTTGCCCTTCCCGGGTACATAATGTATCTTGAAGGTGTAGTCCCCCAGGAACTCCATCCACCTCCTCTGCCTCATATTAAGGTCCTTTTGATCCAACAAGTATTTTAGGCTCTTGTGATCGGTGTATATATCGACCCTTATGCCGTATAGGTAGTGCCTCCACAACTTGAGTGCAAAAATTACGGCCGCCAACTCCAAGTCGTGCACCGGATAATTTCTTTCATGCACTTTCAGCTGACGCGATCCATACGCGATCACACTTCCATGCTGCAACAACACGCAGCCCAAGCCACTACCTGAAGCGTCGCTATACACCTCAAAGCCCTCGGTCCCACTCGGCGAACTAAGCACTGGCGCCGTGGTCAACCGCCTCTTCAGCTCCTCAAAAGCTTGCACGCACTCTTGCGTCCACAAGAATTTCTGATCCTTCCTTGTCAACTTCGTGAGAGGTAACGCTACCCGCGAGAAGTTCTCTACGAAGCGCCTGTAATATCCGGCAAGCCCGAGAAAACTACGGACTTCCGCGACAGAAGATAACGCAGGCCACTCCCGTATCACAACAATCTTCGCCGGATCCACCGCTATACCTTCCCCACTCACTATATGACCAAGGAACGCTACCGAGGGTAGCCAGAACTCGCACTTGGAGAACTTTGCGTAAAGCTCATTCCTCCTCAAAGTCTCCAACACCAAATGCAAATGTTTGAAGTGGTCTTCTTCGCACTGCGAGTATACCAAAATATCGTCAATAAAGACGATCACAAAGCGATCCAGGAAATCTCTGAACGTCCTGTTCATCAGATCCATAAACACCGATGGCGCATTCGTCAGTCCAAACGGCATGACCGTGAACTCGAAATGCCCATACCTCGTACTGAACGCCGTCTTCGGGATATCACACTCCCTGATCCTCAGCTGATAGTACCCCGACTTCAAGTCCAACTTGGAGTATACCGACGATCCGACTAACTGATCAAAGAGATCATCAATCCTCGGGATCGGGTACTTATTCTTCTCCGTCAGCTTGTTCAATTCTCTGTAGTCGATACACAGCCGCATACTACCATCCTTCTTCTTAACGAAGAGGACCGGTGCGCTCCAAGGCGACGAGCTTGGACGCACATACCCTTGCTCTATCAGCTCCTCTAGCTGAACTTTCAACTCTGTCATCTCCTTAGGCGCCAACCTATACGGAGCACGTGACACCGGTTTGGCCCCCGGTACGAGCTCGATGGTGAAATCAATCTCCCGCTGCGGTGGGGCTCCGGGAAGGCTATCTGGGAACACATCGGGGTATTCGCAAACCACGGGAATGCTATCCAACGGGGACTTTGGCTCCACAGCCCCCACTATTGCAAAGAACAGCTCTGCACCAGCACGAACTGCCTTCACCACCTGAAGAGCAGACATCAGTGTCCTGCTCGACCCCTTTAACCCCTCGAATGTAGTCTCCCGCCCTACACCCAGCTTGACCTCCTTACGGTCGCAGTCAATCCAAGCCTTCTGCTCTGACAGCCAATCCATTCCAAAGATCACGTCGAACTCCACTAGCGGCAGCAATGACGCTAGCAAGTCGAACTCTTGGCTCCCAATGTGAACCTTTACGGTGCACACCCTGTCCGCACGCATCGAGCACCCATTCGGTAGCAGCACATCCAACTTGTCCTTTGCCATCGAAGAAGGGACTCCGATGCACGATATAAAGCTTTCGGACAAGAAGGAGTGTGAAGCCCCCGTATCGAACAGTGCCCGTGCCGGACTATCACTAATCACAACAAAGCCTATACAAACAATAATAGGCTAACAAGCAATAGATAACGGTATTAAAGCTAACTTGCTATAAATTAACTCATACCTGTCACCACATCCGCTTGCTTGATGGCCTCCTGCTGGCCCAAATTATAGACTCTAGGCTGAGTCGGAGCATAGTGGGACGCGGTCGAATCCACCGCTTTGCCCTTCTCCTCGTAGGTAGCTCCTTGCTTTCTCTCGGACTTTGAGCGTCCACTCCAGCAGTCACGGGCAAAGTGCCCCGGCTTTCCACACGTGAAACAAGCGCCCGGGGTTCGATTGGTAGTTGCCCCCGAGGCACCTGAAGCAGCTGGACCCGACGTCTTAGCTTTCTTATAGAACCTGCGGTAGCCCGACTTCGACGTAGTCGGTGCCTTGAACTCCGCTTTCTTCCCACCAGAATCCTTCTTAGCTTGCACATTCCTCATGTCCTTTTCCAAGGACCGGGCCGAACTGACCAGGGTCATGAAACCCTGCGCCTTGGGCCCCGACAGTAGCAACCTCAAATCATCTCTTAGCCCTTCATAGAAGCGGCTCGTCTTGCGCTCCTCGTCTGCGAAGGTAGCGCCGACATATCTCCCCAATCGAGTAAACTCGTGGAGGTACTCATCAACGGTGCAATCCCCTTGCACCAACTTCTGAAATTCGCTTTCTAGCGTAATCCTCTGTGCCGAGGGGAGGTATCGAGCCATGAATAATCTCGCAAACTCCTCCATCGGAACTTCGGCCAACGACCTTCCTCGCAACTGATGTAGCTCTAGGCCTTCCCACCACAGTCTTGCGTCCCCATCCAAAAGGAACGTCGCTATAGTGGTCTTCTGCCACTCTTTCGTTTTCGTCGCAGTCATCACCCTGTTGACCCTTGAGAGCCAATCCTCTGCTTGGGTCGGGGTTTCTGCCCCCGTGAATACCGGTGGATGAAAGCCCATCACGTGCTTCAGTTGTCTTTCAGTTGCTTTCCGAGGCAACTCTGGCTCCAAAACTACTTGCTCAACCCTCCTTTGCTCTGCCGCCTGAAGCGGTACTTGCTCCACAGCAGGAGTAGGCTGCTGCACCTGCCTTGCAGGCTGCGCATTGATCATTGCCATGACCGCTTCTGCCACCAACCTAATGGTCTCGGCAGACGGAGGTGTTGCAGGCGCATCGCTTGGCGCACTGCTCGCCTCAGAACCTGGCCGTTCAGACGGCCCAGCACCACTTCTGGTCACCTATAATCGTGAAACACACCGATAAGCGACCCAAAAATTACTGCAAACAGCAATTATAGGAACACGCAGGTTCCTCAAATATTTATTTTTTCATTCCTAAGTGGACATTCATGGGTTCTTTTAATGTTATAACGATGACGCACACATGTGCTCACCACCCCTTAAAGTGAATTCGTCCACGAATTCATT
This sequence comes from Platanthera zijinensis, assembly GCA_039513925.1. Taxonomy (NCBI): domain Eukaryota; kingdom Viridiplantae; phylum Streptophyta; class Magnoliopsida; order Asparagales; family Orchidaceae; genus Platanthera; species Platanthera zijinensis. The sequence goes on from CM077092.1 coordinate 30,450,415, forward strand.
TAAGCTTGACCGAAACCAGAAGTCTGATACCAATTTGTAACACCCCTATCCGTCGCATAGCATATAGCAGTAGGTCCGGCCGGGGTCCGACGTCATATACTACAGACAGACCGGTTGGTTACGCGTTGAAACCATTCAACCAATCATGTCGTCCTACACAACACCTAGCGGAAGCAATTTTATTAGGTTGCAAAATTAAATAAGAACCCTGCTATAAAGCATGAATGTCCACTACCAACTCAGGAATGTAATCATACACAAAAGAGAACTGGCCTTAAGGCCTTACATTGTTCACTTAACAAAATAGTGTTTTTCAAACCTCGGCACGCAGGCCGGCCATACATGAAAACGGGAAAGAAACATAAGCAGCTAGGCCTTCGAGGGCCGGCACAGCAACAAGGGCTTTAGCCCGCTATTTCCCGCCCTGCTCCGCAGCACCTGCAAGCCACAAACCACCGCCCGGTGGCAAACAATAGCAACGGTCAGCAATGCTGACCAAATTATAACGATCCCGCCCCCACATTCGGGGCGGCGATGCCCTTTTCCTGCACTTTATTAGCATAGACATTTATATAAAGTATTTGCACTTCACCACAGGCGTAGGCTCGCACGGCCAAACACCCCGTGCACTCAGGGCACATTCTCGGCGAACCGGCCAACGTCACGTCAATTCAAGCCATAGACGTTCCCAATCCACCACCGCCTCTTGGACGGTCATCCATATGAGCATTTTGCCTTCCTAGCCTTGGTCACGACAATTTTAGCCATAGACCGCCGAAGACCCTCATCCATGCCAACGGTCCTACCGAACGACATAGACCGGGTACGGTTCCGCCTGACCCGTGCTCATATCGCAACGACAGTTTAAGCCATATGCGCAGGTCAAGACTCACCGAGTCCCGTTTCCACCACAATAATCACATAACCCGGTTATGTTCACGTTGGCCCCCGGCCACCGTGTTGGCAAAACCCGCTTTTGCCCAGTTTTCCGGGTGCACCTTGGAGTTAATCTCCAAGACTCCCTGTTGCAAACTACCACGTAGAAAACCCGAAAAACACCCAAACATCCGGATCCTTGCCCGGTTCAAATGCAATGCAACATCACCGATCCGGCTCTACAAGTCCGGATAGGCTTCACACACAATGCCTACGTCCGTTTTTGCATACGGACACTACACAAGGGGGACTTCACATATCTACCCCAAGGAACGCTCCAACTCTTCGCTCACTCGCGAGAGAGGGCTTCCTATGCAAGGAAAAGAGGGCTTCATATGCCCAAGGATGAGAAATCGTTACCCTTGCATTCTTCCGCGGCGCCATCGAAAACTATTCGGTTGGAAAGCACCGCAACGGCGTCGCCTCCGCGGATCTGGACTCGGATCGCGATTCGGAGCTCCGAAGCTCTTCCGGCGGCCGGATCTTGGACTCCTCCACCAACCTTGCTCTCCCCTCTCTCTAGGATTTAGAAAGAGAATAGAAAGAGAGAATGAGGGTTTTGAAACCCTTTTCCCGGCTTAAACCACCCAGGAGCAGCCCCCCACCGTCGGATCCAAAGCCAAGGAAATGAACGGCCCGGATTAAATCCAAAATCATAAAATCTGGGCCGAACACGGGTTGGCACACGGCCGTGTGCCTGGCCGTGTAGTTCATTCGCCGTCTCGACCAGATCTGAAAACCAACACACGGCATGGGACACGGCCTCCGACACGCCCGTGTCGCCTGCGACACGCCCGTGTCGGGACCCGTGTCACGCTCCCTCGCGTGCAATAATTACAGTCAGAGACGTACACGGCTGGTGACACGGCATCAGACACGCCCGTGTCAAATTTGACACGGTCGTGTTCGTGCCCGTGTAACTGCCCGTGTACCCATCTGTAAGTGCCCAGCGAAACCCAGGTGTGACACGGCCTAGGACACGCCCGTGTCCTAGGCCGTGTTCCACCACATGACCATCGTCGACCTGAACTGGTCGACGACACGGCTCGAGCTCGACACGCCCAACACGGCCTCCGACACGCCCGTGTCGGGGCCCGTGTCACCTGCACCAAAAACCTGTCTTGGCCAAAAACGATCCCCGTCGCTCCTACGACATTTTGGGGTGTTACAAACCATCAGAGAGATCAACCGCCCCGGGAGTACACACCCCTCAACACCTCCAGGACAAATGTATTTTATGCAATCCAAGGCAAAGAGGCGCTCCGCAAGCCCAGACCTCTAGCTAAAAATACTGGGGACCAAACAAAGTACTGTGAATTTCACCATGGACAAGGACACAGCACGGAAGACTGCTCAAAGCTCAAGGAGGAGATCGAGTATCTCATCAAACAAGGTCGCCTGGGGAGATACTTACAGGGATAGGAACCAAGTCCACAGAAAGGAACTCGGCCCACCGTTTGCTAGACCGGACTGGGGGGAAACCCCTAAGACGACCAACCCAAGAGAGGGCTTCGCACGTCAGAAGGGCTCTACCTATTATAGCATTTATCAATTTTACTTCCCTATAAATTATGTGTTCCCACAAAAATAGTTTCATGACTGCAACTCTAAAAAAGTTAACATTTTCTTATTATAGGCCTGTTGATGACAAGCGTCATCCGTGCAATTTGAAATGCATACTTACTTCGCCCAAGTGCGAAGACATCCATTTACCCTTACAGCAACTGCCTCCGTGCAGCGCGCTCCTTACAGCAACTGCCTCCGTGCAGCGCGCTCCTTACAGTAACTGCCTCCGTGCAACGCGCTCCTTACAGCAACTGCCTCCGTGCAGCACGCTCCATACAACAACTGCCTCCGTGCAGCGCGCTCCATACAGCAACTGCCTCCGTGCAGCGCGCTCCTTACAGCAACTGCCTCCGTGCAGCGCGCTCCTTACAGCAACTGCCTCCGTGTAGCGCGCTCCTTACAGCAACTGCCTCCGTGCAGCGCGCTCCTTACAGCAACTGCCTCCATGTAGCGTGCTCTTGACAGCAACTGCCTCAGTGCAGCGCGCTTCATACAGCAACTGCCTCCGTGCAGCGCGCTCCTTACAGCAACTGCCTCCGTGCAGCGCGCTCCTTACAGCAACTGCCTCCGTGTAGCGCGCTCCTTACAGCTACTGCCTCCGTGCAGCGCGCTCCTTACAGCAACTGCCTCCGTGCAGCGCGCTCCATACAGCAACTATCGTCGTGCAGCGCGCTTCATACACCAACTGCCTCCGTGCAGCGCGCTCCTTACAGCAACTGCCTCCGTGCAGCGCGCTCCTTACAGCAACTGCCTCTGTGCAGCGCGCTCCTTACAGCAACTGTCTCGGTACAACGCGCTCCTTACAGCAACTGCCTCCGTGCAGCACGCTCCATACAGCAACTGCCTCCATGCAGCGTGCTCCATACAGCAACTGCCTCAGTGCAGCGCGCTTCATACAGCAAATGCCTCCGTGCAGCGCGCTCCTTACAGCAACTGCCTCCGTGCAGCGCGCTCCTTACAGCAATTGCCTCCGTGCAGCATGCTCCTGACAGCACCTGCCTCCGTGCAGCGCGCTCCTTACAGCAACTGCCTCCGTGCAGCGCGCTCCTGACAGCAACTGCCTCTGTGCAACGCGCTCCTTACAGCAACTGCCTCTGTGCAGTGCGCTCCTGACAGCAACTGCCTCTGTGCAACGCGCTCCTTACAGCAACTGCCTCTGTGCAGCGCGCTCCTTACAGCAACTGCCTCCGTGCAACGCGCTCCATACAGCAACTGCCTCCGTGCAGCGCGCTCCATACAGCAACTGCCTCCGTGCAGCGCTCTTCATACAACAACTGCCTCCGTGCAGCGCGCTCCTTACAGCAACTGCCTCCGTGCAGCGCGCTCCTGACAGCACCTGCCTCCGTGCAGCGCGCTCCTTACAGCAACTGCTTCCGTGCAGCGCGCTCCTCACAGCAACTGCCTCCGTGCAGCACGCTCCATACAGCAATTGCCTCCGTGCAACACGCTCCTCACAGCAACTGCCTCCGTACAAACGCCCAACCTAAGCCGCAAGCACCCCTCACGCAATCTAAGTCACGAGCACCCATCACGCAATCTAAGCCGCGAGCAACCCTCGCACAGTCTAGGTCGCACGCAACCCTCGCGCAACCTAAGCCGCGAGCAACCCTCGCGCAAGCAAAGCCGAGAGCGGCCACCGGCAACCTCCAGCGGCCACCAGCGGCCATCAGCACCCGCCATCGGTTATTGGCACCCCACCAACGCGCAGTTAGCAAGGAGGCGCCCAAAGTCAGAGGAAGCCGAGCGAAAGAGACAGTCGAAGCCCGCAAGCGCGCCGCCCTCGGGCGCACGCGTCAGAAGCATCCCGCGCATTCCACCGTCTAAGTCACTTTGGCGGAGCAGTCTGTTGCCCGCCGGCAGTTATAGTCACCCTCTCTCCCCACAAGTTGTAACGGGAGCGGTCCGTCGCCCCGATTCACTCAACATACTGTAATCACCCTGATCTAGTGGATTTTGACTGGCAGCGAACCGGTCACGTGGTTTTTCACTCGGTTGAAGGGTTTTCCACGTTAAAACTCAATTGCGTACATTTTCCCCTCTTCAACTGACTGTGTGCGCGCTCAACCGCTCCGCAAGCTAAGGCGGTCCAAGATTATCCGGTCCAACCGGGGCGTCGAGTTAGTCCGCAACAATTATTATTATATTATAATAATATTATAAATTATAATAATATTTATAATAATTATAAATATTATAATAATTTATATTATAATTTATAAACGCTATAATAATTTAAAAATATTAAAATAATATAAGTTATATAAATTATTGTAAAAATATTATTTTGGTTCATGTGATTGTGCCTTACATGTTGAAAAAACACCGCAAAAATTGTTCTTCCAAACAGTTTCAAAGATTCTGTCACCACTCTGCAAAACATCTGATTATTTCACCACTGCTTCTCCAATCGCTACAGCCGCGCCAAACAGAGGCTATGTGGGCTAATAATTAAGAGCTGCCGAGATCGATTTGGTTTTAATTGGAAAAGGGATGGGGATGGGTGGAATGGATGTTAATTGCTTTCGTATGAAGAGATGATAAGGCGGTGTTGGGAACTAAATTAGAAGAACGTATTATACCAGGTAAAGGCTAAAGCAATATTATTAGGGATTATTATGAGGTTGTGATTATAAGATTGGAATTTCGTGGCAGCCAGCTTCTTCCTTACCACCTACGAATCCGCGCTCACATCTAAACTTTCACAAAAATGGCACGAGAATCGGATAGCCACAGCTGAATCCAGCTGCTGTTCTTTAATTGCACAGCCCAGCTTCGCTTTAATTTCACATCGATCTCTACACCCTCCTCACTTTAATTTCTGCTGCTGATCTTTAATTTCAGCCGCTGTGCTTTAATTGCACAGACCTGGTTCAGAACCAGCTGCTGTTCTTTAATTGCACAGGTCGGGTTCTCTTTAATTTCACACCTCTACACCTTCCTCACTTCATTTTACTTCTGAGGTACGTGTCGGGGAGGTACAATAATTGTCTACCTGTATAACACATATAAAATATCTTGCGGAATTGTATTTTCAATGTAAAATACAAACACAAACAATATAAAGAAAATTCCCTTTTTATTACTTGCATTTAACGTATTAAAAAACTAGCCGTCGGAGAGAGTTATATAAACTTGACAAAGTTGTTTGCGAAGAGTTAATTATAGAGACTGTTGCGGCCAACTCAACCCTTCTGGTAGATCAGACTAAACTAGGCCGTCATAGCCCGAGGAGCGGTCGGGCGCGCACACAGGCACAGAATAAAACAGAAGTACGCCTAGACGCACGCTCTTCCTTGAGCGCGCGCGAGCCTACCACGCGCGCATCTGGGCTAGCGCGCGCCCGCGCGCGCTATTGGCTGCGTGCGGTTGTGCCTGCGCGCCTGCGTGCGGGCATGCGCGGGTGTGCTTTGGATGCATTTTGTGCTCATCCGTAGGGGTTCTTTTGAGCGCCTTAGGTGTAACTTCCTTAATTCCCGTTTGTCTTGTTTTTCATGTCTCGAAGCGTAATTCGCAAGCCCGTACGATGTGATTGCGCTCCACTATTACCGGTGAGCAAGTCACAATTTGGAGAAAAAGATACGGGTTACCTACCGATATTGAAATGAGGATCCCCCATGTTGAGGAAAAAGTTCAGAATCCACCGAAGGGCTGGTTGACGATATGTGAGACGATGTTACGCTCTGGATTATGATTCCCACCTTGCGAAGAGCTGATTAATATCTTGAAGTTTTGACGCATCCCCGTATCGCAATTTACCCCCTTGGGATTACACGTATCATGGGGTTGGTTGCGTTCTTCAGATAGCATGACTCGAAGTTCTCATTGGAGCTATTCAGAGATTGGTCCGAGCTTGGTGTTGACGGCGGCGGACGTGTTGAGATTTATAACAATAAAAGTTGGCTCGATTTTGAGACTCGTATAGACCGTCGTCACATGAACACCTTGTTTGATTATGTTCGAAATTTCTGCGGTCTACCAGAGCTTTAGAATTCTTTGTCTGATCGTTGTCGTTGCCTGAAGGGATGGGAACAGGACTTTTCTCCCGTACTGGGATTTACGGAGCCTCGGGAGTTGGCGAATCGTTTGTTTAGCATTTCTTTATTCATGGAGGAGAATCGTCTTCAGCAATGCAGGCTTTCGACTTATTCAAAGTGTATCGCTGAGGTGTCATCGGTACGTGATCAAAAAAGAAAGCTTGCTTGGAAGGACTCTAATGATGCAGATGTAGAGCCTCAACCATTGTCGCGGCCGAGAAATTGTCAGGCTGAGGAGGCTCCTCGAGGTGAGGATGCGTTGGCAGATTCAGAGGTGTCGGCGTTGGAATCTTCTGCTCACCCCGTGTCGCCTAATCAGAGACGTATGCCCCCTGAATACCTTCTTCTTTAAAGGCACCGAGCGATGTGGTGTGTGAGTTCCTTTGTTTCTGACATTCATTTTAACTGCCATGGGTAACTCTAACATTTTCCTCTTTTTTGGTTGCAGATTGAAGCTCAGGCTCGCATGACGAACACATGGGATGATCATTATATGAGCCTGAAAGATTGGTATTTAGCTCTATAGGAGAAGTTCCAGGTGATGGAGGGCTCATTGGCCAACTTGAAGGAGGAGCATGATCGAGTCGTGTCTTGATTTTGACGGATTGGTTTGGAGCTGAAGACGGAGCTTGAGAGACTCGAGCGGCACTGAGGATAGAGAAATTCTTGGTGGAGGTATGGAGCGATCGTTGGAGACTGCCCAGGAGGAGGTTTCTCATTTGGAGACGGAGCTAGGGGCTTTAAGGCTGAGGTGGGGCATCTTTCCTCTGCAGATCGAGTGGTGGAGCTGAAGGCCGACGAGCTTGTTGAGTACATGGACTCCTTGGACTATATGCGTGATCGTTGCTTGATTGGCGAGGAGATCCATGAGGAGGTCTGGACCAGAGAGGTGGATCCCCAGATAGAGGACGCCCGTGTGGTTGCACTTAGGCGAGGAGTGTTGAATGCTCTCCGTATGGTAGCAAAGAGGCTTGGATGTAATGTCTCAGACCTTAGCTTTAATGACCTTTCTGAAGATGACTTAAGCTCAGATTCTGAAGTAGACGTAGTTGACCTGTAGTAGTCTATTAGCCTTCGAGTTCGCATGTTTGCAGACTGCTTGGAGTGTTGAATGCGTGGTAGCTACTCAACGCTTTCGTCCCGACACACTCGACGAAAAAGATCTACCGACGTGCGGCAGCTAACTATCGTCGCACGGTAGCTCCCAGAATCCCCAACTTCAAAAATTAAGGAAAATGGGGTGTTACATTGACCGTAGAGATCGGTACAGTTGCGCAGACTGGTTTACCTAGAGGTCGCACGGTCTGATGGAGCAGTCCGCAAGATGGCATACTGGCGTTGTTTAAATTGGGTGTTGTCTTGGTATCAGGTGGAGCAGTTACTTGGTGATCGCGAAGCTTATGGTGGACTTGATTTTGTGGGACTAAGTACACATTGTTGCCTAGCTCGCCGAGTTCGCATGTTTGCGGACTGCTTCTGGTATTCGTCGAGTTCGGCAGATTGACTGGGCATGGATTTTGTTCTAGTCGCGGGCTATAGTTTGCGCAGACTGGAAGTAGTGTCTGCAGGGTCGTGCGGTCTGGTAGCAGTGTTCGACAATCCGTCTATGGTATGTTTGCCATCATTGTGGTTTGATGTTAGGCATGGTGAACTGGTCGTTCTATCCAGCCTTGCTGATTGTTGCAACCTTGGCAGACTGGTGATGGTATCTGCATAGTGCGAATACGTGGTGTTAGCCGACAGGTCTGACAAGCGGTTATCCTATAGCTATGAGTGGTGACGACACTCCTCCTCACACCTATAAATAGGAGTCCTCGGCTCGTCATAAGCAGCAGTGAACAGTAAAGCTAGCTTGTGCTTGGTTTTGCGGCTATAGTTTTCTAACCACTGCGGCTAACATAGGTGGCTAGACAACTAGTGGAAGCTTGGTGTGGAATAGTTTGCGGATAGCAGTTAGCTTATACCAGCAGATCGCGGTCTCTGCGACTTGATCTCTTCCTCCGAGTTGCGGATAAGGAGAGCAGTTTGCCCGGTCTATCAACGGGTTCTGTTCGCGTTCCTTCAACATTTAAATAACAACAGTCCGCGTGGTTAGCCGCAGGTAGGCGGTCTCGGCGGACTCGACTAGCGGTTTGGCGACTTGTGCGGTTACAGCTTGTTGTTCGCACAGTTAACTTCTTGTGGCAGATTTCGGTTTCCCTTGGTTGTATTGTAATCATGCCTTGTAATGTATACCTCAATCTGTAAAGAAGTTAATTTCAATTGGTAACTCTTGTGTTGTTGTTGTTGCTGATTTTTACTTGTCTTTGGTTGTGCTTGAGTGTTCTTGTGACCACGTTTTCATCTTTCCATAAATTTTCACATTACATCCACTACAAGATATTTTGTTATTGGCCACGTTTTTAATAGTCTTTGGCGACATTTTTCAAACGTCGCTAATCTTTTTGTGACGTTTTTATAAGCGTCGCACAGGTGTCGCGAATACGCCCGTCGCCATAAGTATTCACGACGTTTTGTGAAACCCCGCCGCCAATAAAATTATAACATTAGCAACACTTGCATTAATAAACGTGGCAAGCTTTGGCCACGTACCGTTGTGGAAAACGTGGTGAGCTTTAGCCACGTTTTTTTTAAAAAAACGTTGCAATTCACATTTATTTAGGCTTTGGCCACGTTTGTAAAAAAAATGCCGCCAATATTGTTATATATATATATATATGATATTTTTTATTGCCAATTTTGTATCGTGCTCCCATGTATTTTCTTACTGCCTCTACAACCTCTTGGATATCATATTAATCAATAATTTTTGCAAATGCATCCAAACATTTAATAGTAAATATCCCAAGTACCTATATAATATTATAGCATAAAGATTATGTGACATAAATGAGATGAATCTGTCAGCATGCTTGAATTAAAAATATTTATATTAGTTCAAATAGCTATTACTTATTGATCAATACCACACAAAAAAAAGTTTTTTGCAGGTCCAAATAGTCATTACTAACAACTAAGCAAAACTAAACACTTTTAAACATATTGAAGGAATGTTCTTCAAAAGTCAAAATGTTTCATATACATGAAGAAACAAACATACAAATCCTGAAGAAAACATGATCCCACTCATACAAAAAATGTTTCATCCCATCCAGAATGTCTTTTCGGCATGTAGCTTGCTCTTGAGCAATGAAAATCTAATTATCCATATCTGCCAGCAATATATAGAAAGATCTGTTTTCACTGAGAACATCAAAAATAACTAGATGGTACATAACATATCAAACATGCCGATCAAATAATTATCATCACAAAATCCACTGATATAATACTATTTGAAAATAGGGAGACATGGAAAGGACAAATTTAATAAAAGAATAATTTGGGAATAATGATGCACAAACATGCAAAAATTACATGGTTACTCTCATGATCCAACTATCCCCTTAATTCTCCTAAAATTTAGGCTACCATTTTCTTCATCCCTGCAGTTGGTAATCTCCAACAAAGCTCTCACAGCTACCATTTTCTTCATCCTTGCAGTTGGCTTCCTCCAAAAGATTCGGAACACATCCCAGAATACATGTTTCCATCCCAAGTTTGCCCTGAAATCAGTTCTAGTATTATTTCCTTGAAACTAAAATCATCCAGGTGGCCTCTCTCCCTGTTTTCATGCACATAGTTTATTATATATAAACACTAGTACATAGTCATGCAAAATACCAAAGCGAAGGTGGAGAAAGCAAAGCTGCAAAAACGACAAAAGGGAAATAACGGAAGGGACAGCGAGAATTACCATTTCCAACATTCCTCCTCAATTCGTGACATCCACAATATTGAGAGCATTTCTCAGAGTCAAAAACCTTGATCGTCCAAGGGCTTTCGTAAGTATGTCAACCAGCTGGCGGTCGGTAGGGAAAAAACGAACCCCTATCTTCTTCTTCTCTTCCATTTCACGAGAAAAGTGTTATTTTAGCTCAATGTGCTTTCTTTTATTGTGGAAAACTGGGGGTTTTGAGTGGGAAATGGTCGGGTGGTTGTCGCAATAGATGATTGTAGTTTTCTCTTCTTCTTCCAGGCCCTTTTAAACCCTTTTTAGCCATATTGCTTCGCATGAGGCCGAACAGAGGGCTATGCATTCTGCTTCGGTAGAAGAGAGTGCTACAGTTTTCTGCTTTCTAGAGGACCAAGAGAATGGTTTGCTTCCATAGCAGAAAATGTATCCTCCTGTACTTTTCCGATCGCCAGTGGATCCGCCCCAATCTGAGTCCTTGAAGCCATAGGTAGTGTCATCAATGTCTTTCTTATACATTAGACCAAAACTTTTTGTCCCTGAAATGTATCAGAGAATTCTTTTGGAGGCCAACTAGTGGATGACTTTCGGGCAGCTGACAAATCTGGCCACAAGCCCTACATCATACTCAATATTGGGTCATGTGTTGGTGAGATATATTAGAGATCCAACAAGGCTTCTGTATTTTTCTGTATCACTAGCGTCTTCTTCTTCTTTGCTACTTAACTTTTCACCGGGTGAGATAGGGGTCAAGGATGAATTGCAATTTTCCATGTCAAATTTCTTGAGGAGCTCTGTGGCATAGCGTTCTTGAGATATAAAAATTTGTCCAAGAGAATGTTTAATCTGAAGACCCAAAAAGAAGTTGAGTTGACCGAGATCGATCATCTCATATCGTTTGTTCATGTTTACTTTAAAATCTTCATTTAAGGTAGCGTCAATTCCGGTAACAATGAGATCGTCTATGTAGATATAGACGATCAAGATCTTCCTTGCTTCTCCTTGATGTACATGGAGGCTTCATTTGGGCTCTTTGAGAAATTCTTAGTGTTGCACAAGTAGCGATCGATGTTGAAATTCCAAGCTCGGGGAGCTTGTTTTAGCCCATACAGAGCTTTATGAAGCTTATAAACCTTCTATTTCTCCTATGCTTCATATCCCTATGGCTGGGATACATAAACTTTTTCAATGATTATCCCATTCAAGAACGCTGACTTGACATCAATTTGGTAAATTGGGAGAGTGTTGTGTGGCAAAATCCATTGCCAAGCGAATAGTTTTCATCCTGGCGACTGGGGCGAATGTATCATCATAGTCTCGCCTGGGTGTTTGGGAGTACCCCTTAGAAAACAGTCGTGCTTTGCATTTGACTGGCCTTCCTTCTTCATTCACTTTAGTTTTATAAACCCACTTCAGGCTTATAATCTCCTTGTTCACGGGCTTCTAGACAAGACTCCAGGTTTGATTCTTTTCGATCCTGTGAATTTCCTCGGCTATAGCTTGCTTCCATTCTCTTAGGGAAGTAGCTTCATGATATGTTGTGGGGGGTAACTGAGAAGAGAGAAAGAGCCCAATTTTTTCATATATCTAAACAATAGTTATTGTTTTTTTAATTGGTGATGGTGAGGAGGACTGAGCAATCAGATGAAGAATCATCTTAAAGAGTTGATAGCGACACATCTTCATCAGGTGCAGGAGGCCTAGTATGAGGAACAATATTTGCAAGAGTAACATGGATGGCTTGGGCCGAGGCTGAAGCAACCGTCCTTTTTGTCTAAATGGGCCCTAATTCTAACTCACACGTCCATTTATCATCTTCGCTGGAGATCACATATCTATAAATGAGAAGTCGTGAAGTGGGTGGGTGATAGAGACGATATCCATTTGATTGTGGGTTGTAACCGATCATGATGCATTTTAGACTCTTTTGATCCAATTTTCCTCTTTTCTCTGTGGGAATGTGGTGATAAGCAACACAACCAAAAACTTTGAGGTGTTTTACTGTAGGAGTTCTTATTTATATGACTTCAAAATGCGTTGATCGATTGAGGGCTTTAGTGGTAGGCCTATTCAAAAGATATACAGCGGTAGAACATGCTTCAGTCCATAGGTGATAAGGTAGACCTTTTGAGAGAAGCATGCATCGAGCACTTTATAATATGGTCTGATTGCGCCTTTCAGCAATGCCGTTCTGTTTTGGAGTGGCGGGGGTGATGAGTTCATGATGAATGTCATCGTCCAGGCAGAACTGAATGAAATTATTTGAGAGGAGCTCACCACCACGATCACTTCTTATAGTTTTATGATTTTGTTGAATTGCTTTTCAACAAGAGTTTTGAATGTTTTTATCTCTTGGAGAGCATCTGATTTCTTTGCCAGGAAAATGATCCACATGAATCTTGAGCAATCGTCAACGATGAGTAAGAAGTATTGCTTACCTCCAAGAGTGGGGGTAGTGGCTGGCCCCCACAAATCAATCTGCAGCAACTGAAGAAACACCTTGCTTCTGAAAGAGCCATGCTTTGAAAAAGGGAGTCAGTGAGCCTTATCTGATTGGCACCCTTCACAAAATGTTTTTTCAAATCTCTGCTTGGGGAGCCCTCTAACCATACCTTTGTGAGACATAAGTTGTAGGTACCGATAGTTGATGTGTCCAAAATGGGCCTGCCAAAGTTGAGCAGCAGAGCCTTCTGCACTTAGCTGACATGTATTCATAAGATGCGGTAAATTTGTATGTAGGGTGACACAGTAAACTTTGTTACTCGAAGCTCTTGTGGATAGAATTTGTATGTCAGAGGAGTCATGAATAATAGAGCAAACATTATGCTTGAAAAGAACAGTATATCCATTGAGGGTGTCTTGCCCCACGCTGAGAAGGTTCTGGGAAAGGTGAGGAACATAATGAACACCGTAGATATGTTTGATGTTTCCATCTTCTGTGGTAAGAATGATCATCCCTTTGCCATTGATCTGAGGGATGATCCATTCCCAAGAAAGACTTATGAGATGAATGTTTCATCGAGAGTGACAAAGACAGCTTTATTATGAGTCATGCGATTTGAGCACCCGGAGTCAATATACCATTTATCATATATTTTGTTATCATTTTCACAACTGGTGAAAAACATTGCCTTGAGCTTATGGTTGTCAGGGTAGCATGCTTCCTCTTTTGACTTGGACCAACAGTCTTTATCCATGTGAGTGGGACATTTATATTTGAAGTGACAATCCCTGTTTTCGTGATTGTTTTTCTTGCAAAGAGTGCAATAAAGATTTGGCTTGGTTTGAGGGGGGGAGGTATTGGGGATTTGGGTAGTAACGATGATGTTGGATAGGAAGGAGATTTTGCGGTGGTGGGTAAAGTAGGGGTTGATTTGGATGGAGATTTTGCAATGGTGGGTAAGGTAGAGGTTGATTTGGGTAGTATTGAGGATACTGGGGATACTGATTGTTATGGGAAGGAAGATGTTGGTGAGTATGAGGGGTCTGTGGATATTGATTTTGCCAATTATAATGGCAGGATTGATCTTGAGTAGTTGGAGGGGGAGAATAATATTGTGGAGCTTTGCCTTTTCCTTTGTCAGAGGGGTAAGTTTGGGAGAAATGAAGTTGGATATTAGGGGAAGAGGAAGCATTGGTATTAGTGAATTGGTGTTGTTTTTCATTAATAAATGTGTCCTCAGAGTGTGAAGAGGGAGTTTAGGTGATAAAGAGCTTATTATGAAGTGTCTCCCCTAGTTATTGTTCTTCTCAGAGAATCATGTCTTCATGGGACTAAAGTGATCCCATAAGTTCAGAAATACTTAAGAGTATAGTATTGAGAGAATCATGTCTCCCCTAGTTATTGTTCTTCTCAGAGAATCATGTCTTCATGGGTTTGCCCCCGTCGTACTAGACGAAGGGGCTGAGCTTGAAGTCTTCTGCTTCTTGATCCATCTGCGGAAACTTGACTTTGAATTTGGCACCTTAAACTCTGGCTTCTTCCCCACTGGGTCCTTCTTCTCTTACACTTTCCTTGCAACCCTTTCCAAAGACCGAGCCGCATTTACCAAGGCTAGGAAGCCCTGCGCTTTAGGCCCAGCAAGGAGTAGCTGTAGGTCGCTCCGCAGACCCTCAAAAAATCGGTTGGTCTTCCTCTCTTCTTCAGTGAACATAACACCAGCATAGCGACCTAACCGAGAAAACTCATGGAGGTACTCATCCACGCTTCTCTCTCCCTGTGCCAAACCAAGGTACTTATTCTCCAATTCAAGTTTTTGGGCAGAAGGTAAGTATCTAGCCAAGAATAACCTTGAGAATTCCTCCATCGGTACGTCAGCAAGTTGTCTTCCCACTAAGAGATGAACCTCCAACTCGTCCCACCACATCCTCGCCTCACCAGCCAATAGGAAGGTCGCTATTGTGGTCTTCTGCCACTCTGCAGTTTCTGTGGCGGTCATGACCCTCTTCATCGTGGAGAGCCAATCCTCAGCTTGAGTTGGCGTTCCCAACCCATCGAATACTGGAGGATTAAAGCTCATCACGTGCTTGAGCTGTTTCTCCGTGGCTCTTCTTGGTACTACCGGATCAACTGCCCCAAGCTCTACTACTTCTGGCACTGCCACTCTAATCTGTTCTTGCTCATTAACAAGTGGTGCGCGTTGCACTTGTTGGGCATTTATCATAGCAAAAACTGCTTCAGCCACCAATCTGATGGTTTCTGCTGAAGGAGGTGTTGTAGGCACGTCGCTTGGTGCACTACTTTCCGCTGATTGCGGACGATCCGATTGCCCCGCACCGCTTCTAGACGCCTATAATAGCATAAACCCTTGATTAGGTGACACACAAATTGTTGAAAGCAATCATTGGAACACTTAGGTTCCCAGAACAAGTGTATTTTTTCATTCCTAAGTGGACATTCATGGGTTCTTTTATGTTATAACGATGACGCACAAACATGTGCTCACCACCCCTTAGAAGAATTCGTCCATGAATTCTTCTACAGACGACCGACACCGAAGTCTGATAACAAATTGTAACACCCTCATCCATCGTATGGTATATAACAGAAAGTCCAGCTTGAACCCGATGCCATATACCATGGACAGTCGGAAGGATTACAAAAATAATACCAAAAACTTAACTACTCGCCCTAGCACAGAGCATACTATTGGAAACTTTTAATTAGTTAAAGAGAACCCAAGACTTCACAGCCTTAACATGAATGTCCACATAACAACCCAGGAATGAAATAAAGCAAATACACAAAAACATTTGGCCTTATGGCCTTACAAAGTTTCTCTAAACAAGATAATGTCTTACAAACATCGGCTCGCAGGCCGGCCACACATGACAGAAAATATAAATTAGCAGTTCACTTTGGCCTTCAAGGGCCAGCACAGCAGCTTAGGCTCTATTCCGCTACTTGGCGCTTGGTTCTGTAGCACCTGCAAGCAATCATTCCACCGCACGGTGGCAAACATAGCAACGGTCAGCTAAAGCTGACCAAATTATAACGACTTTGCCCCTTATTCGGGACGGCAGTGCTTCTTCCCTGCATATTATTAGCCCAGCTAAATAATAAAGTGCGTAAAATGATTTTTTGCCACAGGTGTAGGCTCGCTCGGCCAGACACCCCGTGCACTCAGGGCACATTCACAGTGAATCCGGTCAATTCCGTGGCTTCACCACCATCCTTTGGATGGCAAACAATGTAAGCATTTTTGAGTCTTTCCGACCGTAGTCCAAGACTCCCGACTATGTCAACAGCCAGTTCCACTTTAGGGCCTCTAGCACTGAACCACATAGCCCAGGTCCGTATCCACCCGCCCGTTGCTCATGCCGCCTAGTCACTTTAAGACATTCCCGCGGGCCAAGCTTCACCCGGATCCTAAATCATATCCAAACACTACATAACCCAGTTATGTTCAAGGCTGGCTCCCCGGCCGCCAGGTTGGCAGAATTATGTTTCCGCCCAGTTTTCCGGGTGCGCCTTGGAGTTAATCCCCAATGATCCCTGCTGCAATCTACCGCATAGAAACCCGAAAACCACGCACTGAGTCTTCTCCGGCTATTCATGCCATGCAACATCACTGATCCAGACAAACACGTCCGGGTAGGCTTCACACACAATGCCTATGCCCGTACTTCGATTCCGGACTCTAACAAGGGGGACTTCACATATCTACCCCAAGGAATACCGCAACTCGCCGCACACACGCGGAAGCGGGTTTTCCCATGCAAAGGAAGAGAAGCTACAAGTGCTCAAGTTGAGAATCGTTACCCTTGTAGTCTGCCTCGGTGCCATGAAGAACTAGTCGGATAGAAAGCTTCGCAAAGAAATTCTGCCCACGGATCTGGTCTCGGTTCTCAAATTGGTGCTCCGAAGCTTCGCCGGTGGCCAGATTCCTCTCTTCCTTCTTCCTTGATCTCTTCTCTCTCTAAACTCTTAGAAAGAGGGAGTTAAGGATGAAAATGAGGAATCTAACCTCTAATCTCGGACTAAACACAAGCATGAACTCATCTGGGCCGTTAGATTTTATTTAAAGAAAACGGACGGCTCAGATTAGCCTGAAATAAAAAGTCCTGGGCCGAACACGGCTTTACACACGGCCGTGTCCCTGGCCATGTGCCTCGATCCAGACGCACAAATCGAGCAGAGAAAAGAACACGGGTTGGGACACGCCCGTGTCGGGTCTTCAACACAGAACACATCCCGAGACATACACGGACATGTGACACGCCCGTGTCACATGTCGTGTGCACTGACACGCCCTGGGACACGCCTGTGTCCCAGGCCGTGTCCTTCTTTGGACGACCCGAGCATGACACGGCCATGTGACACGCCCGTGTTCACCCTTCCAAAAACGAAACTTGGTTCAAACGCAGCCCGTTTCAACTCTAAATTTTGGGGCGTTACAGATATCTCGCCTAAGATTAACTACAAATCTAGCACCAAAGGAGAGGGGAGGAAGCTCACCTCGTTTCCGGCGCTTCCGCTACTTCCGACCATGGATCTCGTCACTCTTTGCGGCGGCATCTTCTTCTCCTTGGCGGCGGCGGTTCTTCACGGAGTATAGTTGATTCCAGCAACTCCTTCCCTCCTCCAGCAGTTTCTCCACAAAAAAAGAAGGCTTGGGAATAGGATGAAAAACGACCAAATCCTATATAAATAGGACCAACACGGGTAGGAACACGCCCGCGTTCTTACCCGTGTCCCGCTCGGGTGAAGCGGCGACGATGTTTATAGCGTCGTATGGACACAAACACGGGTAGGGACACGCCCGTGTCCACTACCCGTGTCACGAGACACGGCCGTGTTCATGCCTGCGTTCTTACCCGTGTCCTCCTCGGGTCACATTTCGTTGATCTTCACTCAACGCACACGGGTAGGGACACGCCCGTGTCTCTACCCTGTCCTACTCGGGACAGGGCTTGTCGAGTTCCACTCGACGCACATGGGTAGGGACACGCCCGTGTCCTGCTCGGGACAGGCCTTGTCGAGTTTCACTCGACGCCTCTCGAGTTCTACTCGACGCACACGGGTAGGGACACGCCCGTGTCTCTACCCGTGTCCAATTCTGGACCAATTTATCTTTTTCACACGAGTGTAAGCCTAGTCTCCTGCACTCCCTGAGCCCAAGTCATCTCTCTTGACTCAAAAGCGCGCACAAGGGGCCTAGCGTGAATCGGGACGTTGTAGATGGCCCACCCATGATCCACTTTGGGAGGAGATCATGGGGGTGGGGGGCTTTCTCTACTATAAATGATGGTGGAACCCATCAGGAAACAAAGTAACCACTACAAACAGGGGCGGATCCAGAGGAGGGCCCAAGGTACACTGGACCCCCTATTATTTTTCAAAATGTTTAGTGTATTTGGATTCCTCTTTGTTGGTACCCTAGTTTTGATTTGAGTTTAGTTCTCTCTTTCTGTCTCTTGACCCAAGATTTATCTATGGTCAAAGGTTAGTTGGTTTGTTTGTTGCTCTAGTTTTAGAGGCGTCACTTTTCCAGATATTTATTTGGTTAAGTTGTTTTTTGGTTCGACGATAGTCGAACGGCGCTCGACTATCGTTCATCAACTGTTCGACGATCGTCTAGCAGTTGGTCGTTGTTTGTCTGTCAGCAGATCGTCGATCTCTGCTTGTCTGCTCGACGATCTGTGGATTCTGTCTCGTAGATCATCGAACCCCGCTCGACGTCTTCTGGCCAGACAGATCCCTTGGTAGTTCGACTATCTGTCTGGATAGTTCAACTATCTGATAGTTCGACTATCTGTTGATAGTTCGACTATCTGTTTTGGTTGATAGCTCGACTATCTGTCTTAATAGTTCGACTATCTAATAGTTCAACTATCTGTTGATAGTTCGACTATCTGTTTTGGTTGATAGCTCGACTATCTGTCTTGATAGTTCGACTATCTGATAGTTCGACTATCTGTTTTGGTTGATAGCTCGACTATCTGTCTTGATAGGTCGACTATCTGATAGTTCGACTATCTGCCTGGATAGTTCGACTATCTGCTGTGGTAGTTCGACTATCTTCTTTGATAGTTCGACTATCTGGATCGTTTGACGATCTATCTGATAGGTCGACGATCTCCGTGCTTCGTTCGACGATCTCCGAGGATCGTTCGACGATTTTTTGTCTGCGTTTAGTATTTCATATTTCTTCTATGATGTGATTTATTTAATATTTATTTTGACATATTTCATAAAAGATTATCTGAAAAATTGTGATAATATTTCCATGCAATATCTATTCCATTCGTTATGCATGAGCAAATCTTTTTCTGACAAAGTCGTTTGTCTTATTAGTTGTAATATGATTTCTGCTTTATCTGCTAGGCTGTCCTTTATAGCCGTTAGACTCAAAAAGTCTTCCTTGGCCGTAAAGAGTCTTTTCTGATGTGACTTTCTCTAATATTATTTCATCAGAATTATTTGCAGCTTCTTAGAAAGCTTTATCCTCTTATAGGATATCTGTCTGCAGTTTTTCGTTTTGGCTTTATGCTTTTTGCAGCCCAGATTGCTCATCTGAGAAGAAGACAAAGTTCAAACTTAAATTAGAGTCGTTGCTGCTGCTGCTATAAAAGAATCCTTTGAAGAAGGATTTCAGTTTTAGTTTTACTAGTTCTAGTTCTTACAGAAGCATTCAGCAGCACTCAAGCTTACAAAAGAACAAGTTTACTGCTCTCAGAAATCTTCATTCAACTGAGAAGTTTTAGCTCTTCACTCTTCTTCAACCTGAGTTCTCCTGCTTCCAGGAAGTTCTGACTCAGAGTTTCTTTGAAGAAGAAGAAGAAGAAGATAGCTGCCAGAAGAAATTTCATTTATTATTTTATATCTTCTGTAGCTTTTTCCTTCAGACTTTCTGAAGATTTATTTCCTCTGCACTGAAGCAAGACTTCACCTGGATATTTTTTGAGCCAGGGGGAGCCTTGATTCTTTAAGAGCTTTCTAGCTCAGTGCAAGTTCTTGTGCTTCTCTAATCTATTGTAAAATAGAGAAGACATCTCAACCTCCTTTCCCCCCTCCTGTACAGGGTTATTACTCCCTTCAAAAGTATCCCTTGGTGGCAGGGCACCTGATCAAAAACCTGTGTTGGTTTGTTAGACACCTGATCAAAAGTCTAAAGGGTTTCTAGATCTACCTGAAGCAGATCTTGTTGGTGGCAGGGCACCTGATCAAAAACCTGTAGTGGATTCCTACCTTATTGGTAGAAGAGTGGACGTACCCAAGTTGTTTGGGGAACCACTATAAATTCCTTGTGTCGTCTGGTTGTTCATTTAATTACTTGTGCTGATTGGCTGTGAGTAGAACTAACTAGGTTTGCTAGTTGCTGCTTAGGATCCAAGCCTTAACTGTAATTACAGTTAACTCAGTTTGTGCACAACACTTGTGTTAGGCTTTAGTGTTATCTCAAATATCTATAATCTTTCCATTCCGCAATTTACTCCAAGGGAGTTGAGTAGACCATCAATATTGTCTAGTGAAATTTTTGATAACTCTATTCACCCCTCCTCTAGAGTAGTATCTATCACTCCACTTTCAATTGGTATCAGAGCCAGGTTGACTGACTGTATAGGCTAACACCTAAGTCACAAGATCCAGATAGATACCAAGGATTATAGACTCTCACTTCATGGCCCAGTCCAAGGATTATTCTAGCACCAGACCTCCAGCATGTAACTTAGCTAAGTTTAGCATCTGGAAGGCAAGGATAAAATTATATATGAATTCTATTGATGAAAGTATCTTTGCTTCTATTTTGACAGGACCTCCAGCACCTATTTCGGCAGCCACTGCTACAACATCTGCAAACTTGAGTGCAGTGCCTCCTCCAGATTACAATGATGAATACAAAAAGGCAAAGATAGCAGATGTTAAAGCAATGAATATTCTGGCTTAGACAATGTCTGATGAAGTATTCCAGAAGGTTGTTGACTGCTCCTCAGCTAAAGCTATGTGGGATACACTGAACCAGATTGTAGCTGGTTCAGCTGATGAAAGGAAGGACAGAAGGTCCAACCTTATCTCACAGTATGAAAACTTCAAGAAAACTGATGCTGAATCAGTTGAAGCCATGTACACAAGGCTCAGCTCAATCATCAATGAGCTGAGGACTCTTGACAAGGACATATCATTGACAGAGGTCAATGAAAAGATTCTTATGTGCTTCCCTAGCACATGAGATCTGAGGATCTGGCCTATCAAGGAAGCCAGAAGTACCACAGAGATCTCAACAGAAGCCCTTCTCGGCAAGCTCAAATTCTTTGAGCAAGTGCTGAAGTCCAGGGAAGCAGAAGCTGAAGCAAAGACTCCAACTCCAACAAGAAAAGAGCAATCTCTAGCTCTTAAAGCTGCTGAAGCTTCTGAAGGAAGCCAGTCCAATGAGGAACTGATGGCATTATTTGCCAAGAGGTTTCTCAAGATGGGAAGAAAGGAAGTCAGAAAGAAGTCTTCACGATATGAAGACAAACCAAGGTATGATCGTTCTCCTGCTAAAGAAATTATTTGTTATGGTTGCAGGAAGCCTGGACATATCCTTCCAGATTGTCCAGAGGAAAAGAATAAAGATAAAAGAAAGGACAAGGAACAGCACAGGAAACACTCCAAGCCATCCTCCTACAAGAACAAAAAGAAGGAGAGAGGTTTCATTGCTGAAACCTGGAGTGATTCCGATGAGGAATCTTCCTCCTCTAGCTCCAGTGAGGATGAGGAAGAAAAGAAGGCAAAGGAAGTTTGCCTGATAGCAATAGATGCCTGCAGCAATCACTCAGCTGCAGAGAGTTCAGATTCAGATGAAGAGATGCCTACAGAGGATGAGGTATTGTCTTCTTACGATTTTACTTCAGCTGAATTTAAATTAGACTTTAAATCTTTATGCTTAGATTTAATTAGTTCAGAAAAGGAAATAAAAGAGCTTAGAAATAAACTAGCTGAATCTGAATTAATCTCTAATGAAAGCACTAAATTAAAAATAGAACTCACTAATTCTAATGAAGAAATTAAATTTCTTAAAATTGAGTTAGCTAAGTCTAAGAGGTTAGAAGAATCACTAAATGGTAGAAGCCTTAAGCTGTTAGAGATAACCAGCATGACTAACACTAGATCAGGCAATAACAATTTAGGCTTAGGAGCTTCTCCTAGTGAACCCCCAATCATTATTAAAAATAATCTTTCAACTCCAGTGAACTTTGTTTCAGCTAGTGGAATGAAGAACACTGAGCAAGTAAATCAGGTTAATAAAGCCTTAAATAAAGCTAAGAGAGAGAAAAGAAAAGAAAAATTTAAGGAAATACAAAGAGCGTCGAACGCTGCTCGACGATCGCCTGCTCAATGGTCGAACGAAGCTCGACGATTTGAGCACCCATCGTCGAACACTGATCGACGTTTTGGAGATGAATTTCAAAATTATCACCAGTACCGTAGAAACCTAACTGAAAATAGAAACCCTAGGTTCTTTGACCCATCATCTGCATGGAGAATCCCACCTAGGAGATCTCACCCGTTAGGATATCACCCTCAGCCTGCATTTTCATTTATTTCCAGTTTTTCTTATGTGAAAAACAAGGGACCCAAGGTTACCTGGGTCCACAATGTTTAATTGATTTCTTCGCAGGTGAAGACCTATCCTATCACTCAGAATAAGTGGTATTTGGATAGTGGATGCTCTAAGCATATGACAGGACATAAAGAACTTCTGTCAAAGTTCAAAGCCAAGCTCGGCCCAAAGGTGATCTTTGGAGATTCAAGCTGTGGTCAAACTGAAGGCTATGGCAGAATCACTATTGGAGCTGTTACATTCAAGAGAGTTGCTTATGTGATTGGACTGAAGCACAATCGCATTTCAGTAAGTCAACTTTGTGATGCTGGATACCAGGTATCTTTTTCTAACTCTTCTTGTAATATTACTCTAAATAATAATGTTGTTTTAGTAGGCATTAGATTAGGTAATATCTATTTAGTAGATTTTAATTCAACCAATTCTGAAATCTGCTTGTTTAATGAAGTAACAATTAATAACAATTCTTTGTGGCATAAGAGGCTTAGTCATGTTAACCTTAAAAACATATCTAGGTTATCTAAACACAACCTTGTTAGAGGTTTACCTTCTTGCCCCTACAAGAAGGAGAGCCTATGCAAGGCTTGTCAACTAGGCAAGCAAACCAAGAATTCTTTTAAATCTGTAAATAAAAGTGATTCTCCTAGAATCCTGTATTTATTACATTTGGACCTTTTTGGCCCAATAAATGTACAGAGTTTAGGAGGGAAGTACTACACCTTAGTCATTGTAGATGACTTCTCTAGGTTCAGTTGGGTGTTCTTTTTGAGAACTAAGGCTGATAACTTCAAAGCCCTTACAGACTTTCTATTATGTGTGCAGACTGAGTACTCTACTCATGTGGCCTTGATCAGAAGTGATCATGGTACTGAGTTTGACTCTCTTCTCATGCAAGAATTCTGTGAGAGAGAAGGTATCAAACATAGCTTCTCAGCTCCTAGAACTCCCCAACAAAATGGGGTTGTTGAAAGGAAGAATCGAACACTAATTGAAGTTGCCAGCACATTGTTGGCAGATGCTAACATGCCTCTTTCCTATTGGGCAGAAGCTGTTAGTACAGCCAACTATGTCCTGAATAGAAGTCTGATACACAAGCTTAAGTGTAAAACTCCTTATGAGTTGCTTAAAGGAAAGAAACCTAAAATAAATTATTTTAGAATTTTTGGCTGTGTAGTTTACATTCATAACAATAATAAAGAATACATTAGAAAATTTGAAGCAAAGGCTTCAATGGGAATTTTTCTTGGATATTCCCAAGTAAGCAAAGCTTATAGGGTCTTTAATAAATCATCTGGTAAAATTGAAGAGTCTGTTCATGTGTCTTTTGATGAATCTCAGATGTTTTACAAGGAGAAGGAAAATTCTCCTTCCTCAAGTTCATTGCAGGTACCAGAATCTAGCAAGGATGTCACTCAAGAGATTCTTCAACTATCAACTCTTCATATCACTGAGTCAGATAGTGATGAAGACCTTGCAGAAGCTGTTGCTGTACCATCAATAGTAGATCAAATTCCTCCTGAGGAATTAATCCCAAGCTGTTGCTGTCCAGTCGCGGCCATGGCCGCCCCGGCCGGGGCCGGCCACCGTCGCCGGCCGCCGCCGCCGTCATGGCGGCCCGCCGTTGTGAGAAGCCTCCCCGCCGTCCGATCACGGGGGAGGCCCTCCCGGTCGTCCGATCGAAGGGGTAACCACCCACTATCCCACCACTTTAGTGATGGAGCCGTCATGATCCGCTCTTGGAGGCTATAAAAAGACCCCCACGGGACTCTTATTCCTCACCTTTTTTCTCTTCTCCGCTCCTTCCTCTTCTTCTTCAGGTGAGAGCCCTCCTGCCTCCTCCATCGAGTCGGTCACCGCTCGCCGTGAACCTCCAACAACTACCATCGGCCACCAACGGCCACCTGTGACAATTAGCTGCTGCCAGCGGTTATAAGCACCCCATCAGCGCACCGTCAGTCAAAGGACGTTCAGGACCGCAAGGAAGCCAAGGGAAGAAGCGATCCAAAGCTAGCAAGCACGCGCCGCCCCGAGCACGCGCGCCAGAAGCACCCCGCACATTTGCTCGCCTAAGTCACTTCCGTGGGGCAGCCTGTTACCCGCTGGAAGCGTCAGTCTTTATCTCTCCTCTCAAAGTTGTAACGGGAGCGGCCTGTCGCCCCGATTCACCAATCAAATTGTAACCCCCGGAAACTAGTGGAATTTGACCGGCACAGATCCAGTCACGTGATTTTTTACCCAGTTGAAGGGTTTTCCACGTTAAAACTTCTGGTTTACATTTCCCTTTTTCAACTGACTGTGTGCGCGCTCGACCGCTCCGCGAGCTAAGGCGTTTCAAGTTAGTCCGGATCGATCGGAGCGCCGAGTTTGGCCGCAACAATAATATATAATTGCAGATAATATATAATATGGAGATCTGTTTGGACACTCGGTGTTTGCAGGGTTGTTCAGAACAAATAACCGTTTGACGAAACAGAGGTGGCATTTTGTAAATATTTTTTAATTTTAATCAATTATATAAATTTTTTAAATTATATATATACTATAATTTATTTTCTTATATAAATATATATATATATAATTATTTTTGTAATTTTCTGTCTCCCTCTGGCTCCCTCCGCCTGCCTCTTTTTATAAAAATATCCTCTCGGCGGCCGGCAGCGACGTCAGGCCGCCGAACCACCGCCGGGAGGTGCGCGTGCCTCCGACGAACTGGATGAAGGCGGTAGCGTGGAGGCTAGAACTGGAGCTTCGTGGAGGAGCTGGAGCTTGGTGGCGGTGGCAAACCGGCTGGTGGCTAGAGCTAGAGCTTTGGATGTCATCGGAGAAGTGTCGACCTCGCCGAAGAAGTGACTCTTAGATAGTTTGATTTTCTTACATGCAGATAGAATCAAAACTCCTCCAAAGTGTTTGTACCTTTATTGAAATGACCTTTTTTGAACCTTTGAACTCTTCTTTTAGGACATCTCAGGCCTCCTTGGCATTTCTGGTACCCATGATCCTTGAAAAGACAGAGTTGGTGACTCCTTTTTGGATTAGCATAAGGGCCCGAGCATCTTTCATCATATCCTATTGTTGACATGAGAAGTCATTGCTCCTTCTTTTGCATTGATAGATGCAAATGTCCCGTTTTTTACTAATTTCATAGATCTTGAGAAATAAAGTTAGTTTCCATCTTAATGCTCAAAAAAAATCATACATTTCCCCATTGAAGATGGGAACAACAGGTTCGACATATGGTTGAAGGTCATTGGTAGATGATGAGCTCATGATGGGATTGTTAAAATTCCACAAGATGATCAACGAGATAGCCTGATACCAAGTAAAACTTTTAAGACTATCAAGATGACACCTTGATCAAGCGAACAACGGGAATCCAGGCGCATGAACACTTAACACACTTGAGTCAAGTAAACTATATGCACAAAACTAAGCAAGAATCTTGTACTATTAAAAAATCTTCTTTGCAAAGGTAGACATACATGGTGAAACATGCTTGCCAAAGAAACTGAAGAAAGCAGAGAATTACAAGTCCAATCAAACCGCGCGGACTCAATGAGTAACCGCCAAATCTGCTGCTAAAGCTATAGAGTCCACAAAGGCCGCCTAGTCGCAAGACCGCAACAAGCCACACAGACAACCCATTATTCCAGTGTTGAAAAGAACTCAGTCCGCCGAACTGCAAACCGCATGACCGCAAGTTCGCCTAGTCTCCAGAATGAACGGACACTGCCACCAACTGAAGCAGGCCGCCCAGTGGCGGGCAGCTTATTGAACAAAAGAACTAACTGCAGAAGAGAAACCTTTGGTCGTAAGCGACCTGCTGTTAACTGCTGGTTGAGAACGTAGAGTCTGCACAAACCTTAGATAAAAAATCCTGGCACTTCAGTGTTGTCCGCACAACAATGCACAACAAGAAATCTGTTAACCTCTTCAACCCGTGCGAATAGAAAAGTCCCGTCCGGAGCAAACTAATCACGAGTAGGCTTACTGTTTATTCAGTTTTTTTTGTTTATGATGTGACAGGGGGGGTCCTATTTATAGGCACGGAGAGGAGTGTGGTCATTGCCCTAGTGGATAGATCACCACCCTGCTCGCAGCTAGCACAAGCAGTCCACCTAGTCCGCATGACTAAGGCATACACATGCCTATCCTCCAGATAACAAGGTGGCCCTATAGAAGGCCAGTCCGCATGCCAGCGGACACCGCACTAGCTCGAAACAGACAGAATCCACGACCAAAGGCACGAGCCTCCGGTCAACCAACAGACATTGCGGACTCTATGATCAAACAAACCGAACTTGTCACAGAAGACCAAGTTCCAAAACGGAGAAACTCTGACGCGAGCTCCGCGGACAGAACTATCAGTCTGCTCAGACCGCCAGATCCAAACAAGTTTGCCTAGCCGCGAATTCCGCGGTTACCTTCTAACCGCACCAGCAGAGATCAAGGGCAAAGGCTAAAGTCGATCTCACGAGCTCCAAGAGCAGTCCGCATCAAGACGAACTCCGCGGACTCCAAACCAGACTGCCCAAGCTGCGGATAAATAACCTATCCGCATTACACCAAGGACACACCACCAGGCCGCAACCCCAAACTGCTCAGGCCGTACACTAGTCCGCCAGACGTCCACCCCGTCCGCGCGGTCTACCCAATAAACCCCACTTTTACTTCAAAAATTTCAACACTCCCCGTAAAGTGAGAAAGTGGTTACCAAACCCAGTAGCCCTCATAACCGTGCAAATGCACCTTCGATAGCGGCTTCGTGAAGATGTTCGTGATATTATCCTCACTCCGAACATGTCCAAACACCAGAGATCCCCCCAACACCTTCTCACGAATGGAAGTGGTGCTCAATCTCAATGTGTTTGGTCCGCGCGTGACAAACTATAGATTATTAACCAGTTTAGGGCACTCTCGTTGTCACCGCAAAGCAGAGTTGGACCTCGCACTTCTTCATGGACGTCTCTACTAGCCTCCTCAGCCATATGGCTCCCTAGCGGCCAAGGCCGAAGCCTTGTATTCTACTTCCGTAGTAGAGAAGGACACCGAGTCCTGCTTTTTACTGCACCATGAAATACTGCTGATCTGCATGTGAAAACATAAAACAGATGCCGACTTCGATCATCTGAGTCTCCTCATAATCAACATCGAGTATCCTTGAAGAGTAATGCATGTGTCTCTCCGTAAAGGAGACCCATATATGAAGTTGACTTGACATACTTCAGAATGCTCCTTGCCGCCACCAGATGAGGTTTCCGTGGTTCCGCCATATACCGACTTACTCGGCCAACAATTAAGCTATGTCTGGCCTTGTAATCATCAAGTAAATAATGCTTCCAACCAAAGCCTGGAACATAAGAGAATCTGGAGAATCCTTCCTCATCTCGCCGAAGTTTAATGCCAGCTCAAGAGGTGTAGAGCTACTCTTCCCTTCCCGCATGTCGAATCGCTTAACAATTCGTTCTGCATAGCTTTTTAGGAAACAAGTATGCGCTCTCTTTCCCCTCCACTCGAGTCCAAGGAAGTGGTGGAGCTCACCCAAGTCCTTCATCTCGAACTTTATAGCTAGCTCAGCCCTAAGCCTAGCTACCTCCTTCTCGGAGTTGCTAGTGATGATCATATCATCCACGTACAACATCACCAAGACCAGAAGCTCCCCTTCTTCTTAACGAACAGGCTCGAGTCTAAATTAGAAGCAAGGTATTCGCAGAACTAAAGGTATTCTGTTATCTTCCCATACCAAGCTCGAGGAGCCTATTTCAAACCATAAAGAGCCTTTCTGAGCTTGCAGACGTAGCCTGGATGTTCTTCAGAAATGTATCCCAGTAGCTGATTCATGAAGATGTCTTTGTCAATTTTCCCGTACAAAGGCATTTTACATCCAGTTGCCAAATCTTCCAACCTTGGTAACCTGTCAAGGCCATCACCACACGAATTGAAGTCATCTTTGCAACAGGGCTAAATATCTCTTCATAGTCTTCGTCGTACTATGCGAGAACCTTCGAGCAACAAGGCGAGCCTTATACCTCCGATGCTCCCATCCGCCTCTTCTTCAGCTTATACACCCACTTAAGTCACATGAATGATGTCATCCCTTGGGCACAAGGTCCCAGGTATCATTCTTCCTGAGGGAAGCCATCTCTCATCCATGACATCTCCCACTCCTTGACTCCTGGCTTCATTAAAGCTTGAAGGCTCTCGCTCATCTAGAGGGCCTGCAAAGAAACAGGAGACAAAGCTTGTAACACCCCAAGCTTGGAAGAGGGATCGACGACGTCGTTTTGCCAAGTTTGGGTTTTGGGGGTAGGCACACGGCCTGTGACACGGCCGTGTCACAAGCCGTGTTGCGCCTGGGTCGTCGAGCCGTGTTGAGCCTGGGTCGCCGAGCCGTGTTGGTCGACGATCGGCGAGAAGGCACACGGCCTTGGACACGGGCGTGTCCCTGGCTGTGTCCTTCTGGTTGTTCGCAGAATTTATTCTGCTAGGCGTGACACGGGTCATGACACGGCCGTGTCGGGGCTGACACGGCGTGTCGAGGGCCGTGTCTTTGGCCGTGTCTTGGGTCGTTGTCCTTCTCTGGCTGGGAATGTTGGTCGGTAGGGGGGAGTGACACGGGCCTCAACACGGGCGTGTCAACGGCGACACGGCCGTGTCGGAAGCCGTGTCAAAGGTCGTGTCAAAGGCCGTGTGTGTGGTTTTCGAATCGGTCGAGACGGCGAATGGCTAACACGGCCATGCACACGGCGTGTTGCAACCCGTGTTCGGCCAAGATTTTCTAATTTGGGTTCCGATCGTGGGCCGTTCGTTCTTTTCCTTGGAAGATCCAACGGTGGGGGGCCTCCCTAGGCGGTTTAAGGCCGGGAATAGGGTTCCAAACCCTCATTCCCACTTTCTTTTATCTCTCTAATTTCTAGAGAGAGAGGGAGAGCAAGGAGGCCAAGTTCCGGCCGCCGGCGAAGCTTCGGAGGTCCGTTTCGCGAGCGGAGTTCAGATCCGCGAAGGTGGGAGCGTTGCGGTGGTGTTCGACCGAGCAAATCTTCTTCATGGCTAGGAAGAGGGGACGGAAGGTAACGATACTTCTCCTCTCGGTTTTTAGGATTTAGGATGCATGAATAGCATCCCCTTCCTTTCGTATTTTGAGCACTGAATCTCTCAAATGAGAGGGATTCGTGTAGCCTAGGTTCAAGAGGAACCTCCGGGTTGAGTATGTTCATCCCGGCATGCTTTGCATTAGAGATCCGCTCCGTTAGCGGATTAGGCATTGTGGGTGAAGCCGTGGTCGCGACGTTAGTCCGACCCGTGATGTTGCATAGCGAGATGTGAGGTTTCGGTAGAAATTCGTTGCGGCGTTACGCCGTTGTGTATGTGTTTTCCCTCTTATATTTGAGTGAGTACTCGTGGTCGGCGGACAAGGTTAGCTCCGTGTTGTGCGGTAGATGATTTCCTTGGAGCACGGGAAAGACACGGTGCGAATGGTGATTGGGGGGGGAACCTTTGTTTGTGTTGTGCAAAGGCGCGACTATGTCTCGTGGTCGGCTGGCTATCCGTGACGCGCAAGTCATGTGGGGGAAGTGTCCGGCGAGACTAGCCCCTTGTGTGGACTGACGAGAATGTCGAGTGGAGGGCAAGCCGGGCAATGTGGCCATGAGCGGGTGGGGTCCAGCAAGACTTCTTAGAATCGGTCGGTGTGAGACGGAACCCTGACGTGCGAAATCAGAATGTGCGGGCAAGCCCCGGGGCATATGACCCTTGTGTGGGTGGGGCCCTTGCAAGGTTCCGTGTGACGGTGTGTGTGCGTTAGGGACATGGTGGTTCCCTTGTGTTTGCGGCTTTAAGCCAATGGGGAAACGGAAGTACCCAGTGTTTGATGTTGTGCTAGATGCATACGAACTAGGGTGTCTTGGGTGAAACCCGGGCTGCATTCATGCTGCATAGTAGGCCCTTTCACTTTGTACAAAACATAGAGAACATGTATGCTGTATGAGAATCCAAGCCTGTTTTTACCGCTTTATTATATATACTCTTTTAGTATACGAAGGGCTAACTTGCAGGTGGAGTGGTACCCGGGGTCCGTTAGGGACGGCGGGAGGAGATGTGTTTGTTACATAGTAGAGGTCAGCCTTTGCTGACCCACGTTACTTCAAATCCTTACAGGGCAAGGATCGCATGCAGGAGCTAGCGCGCCAGGCGAAAAGCCATAAGCCTCATGAAGTGTTGCTGTGCTTGGTTTCTCTTTGTGTGTTTGCTACTTTTGTTATGTTTTTGTCCGGCTTGCATGCCGAGATAGCCTAGGAGTGCTTGGCACATTTATATTTTTTGGACTATTATTGTGTAAGGCCTTAAGGCCATTTGATACTCTATCGTTAGTGGATAACTTCTGTCGGTTTGTTCTGTTTCCGCTGTGTTTGTCTGGAGTTTTGAGATTGGGTAGTTTTCATATCATCTTTAATACTAAAGCTGTGGCGTCCGTATGTTGTGGGGCCCCGACCGGACCCATATTATATGGTCTTTACAGGGGAGGTGTTACAATTTGGTATCAGAGCCAGGTTCGCGTTCCAATGAGAAGTTTCGCGGTCGAAAGTATAAGTCGAGTCGTCGTATAAGAAGTTATCCACATAGGAGTATCGCGGGACCATGAGTGTCCTTGTGTTCGAGTCTTGCAATTAGAGACTGATTTGCGTTTTCTTGCTTGTGTTTAGAGTGCAAGCAACGAGGTCGGGACCTCGAGGCCAAGAGAAGAGCTCTCGGCAAGTAGTGCGATTGCGCAAGGTCCGCTAGGGATGGGGGTCACACCGGCCGACTTTCTGCCGCATGCTTGCAGAAACGATGGTGGCGGCCCAAGCTGCAGCGACAGCACAGGTAGCAGCTCCCGTTGCTCAGGTAGCAACTCCTGCTACCCGGTCACGGCAGCGACCGTGCAGGTTGAGGAGGCCAGGCGGGCGGAGCCGCAGGCCGAGAGAGTGGTTGTCGGGCATGGGGACGGCAAATGAAGTACTTTCTGAGTTTCCACCCTCCAACCTTCAAGGGAATCGGCACGCCCACCGATGCAGAGGATTGGTGGGCTAGAATTCAGGAGCTTCTGAGGGCGGCAGAGGCGCCAGATGAGAAAAAGGCAGAGTTCGCAGCCTTTATGTTGGAGGGAGATGCCAAGTTATGGTGGGTGAGCCACAGTGGCCGACAATTTCTAGGACGCACACCGTCCATCGAGGAATTTGGGAATGCCTTCCTGAAGAAGTACATTCCCGCCTCAACGAGGTTGGCCCTCCAGAGGCAGTTTCTACATCTGGTGCAGCGAGACAAGTCAGTGGATGAGTATGTTCAAGAATTTACTCGCTTGGGTCGTTATGCAGGGACGACCATGGCAGACGATGAAGAGAGGGACAACCTCTTCTATCATGGATTGAGGGAGAGTCTAAGACAACCCTCATATCGATGAAATGTGCGGGTTTCAACGAATTGGTGGAGGCGGCCCGAATTTTGGAGAGTGACATGGAGCGATCCCAGCGTCGCAAGGGTTTCACGCCAAGCAGGGGGAGGAGAAGAAGGCTCAGCGGAAGAGGAAGGAGGAGGAGAAGAAGCCTGCTCAGTCCAGGAAGAGGGGCGGAGGAGAGAGAGAAGGATATAAGTCGGCGAGAAAAGTAATTGGACGTCCGGAAGGTCACGCTCTAAGGGACCGCAGAGTGTTACAGTTGTGGCAAGCCAGGCCACATAGCAAGATTTTGTACCCAAGGGGGCGTTGAGCAAGAGCCAAGGCAGGAGCAAACCGTACGCTCTGGACCCAGTGCAGCAGAGAAGGGGAAATGGCGGAGTCGAGTGCTTCTCTGTTTCAACCAGTGCAGCCAAGGGCCTACAACCTTGGGCAACAAGAAGCAATCCATCAACCTGATGTGGTGACAGGTACGAGAGTTCAACCTGTACCTTAGATTCCTGTCTTTCAAACCTTTATGTTTGTTGCATGTGTGTAGGCTTTGTAGTGGTATCTGGGTACCCCGCTAGAGTACTTTTGATACGGGAGCGTCGCACTCCTTCCTTGCGGAAAGTTTCACCGGAGGATTGGAGTTGAGTCCTTTACAACAGACTCAGAGTTGAAAGTGCGCATGCCCAATGGGTCGTCTATGACAACCAGGACTAAAGGGCGGATTTGTTGGAGTCTTGAGGGAGTCGACTTCATTTTAGTAGCGGCGATCTTGCCGTTATCGAGTTCAATGTGATTCTGGAGATGGATTGGCTAGCGGAGCAGCGGGCCAGTATCGACTGTTTGTCAAGGTGGTAACCCTGAGGAGCGTGGGGCAAGCAGAAGTCAAGTTTGAGGGTCTGCATGGAGTGGCTTGTTCCTTAGTTTCGGCACTTCATCTAGTGCGAGCTGTTAACCAATGGGGTGTAGCTCTAGTAGCGTTGTTGGAGATTAGCCTTTCCAGGCTGTCTCTAGGAGAAGTGCCGTGGTGGCGGAGTTTGGAGATGTATTTCCTGAGGAGCTACGGGAGCACCTCCTCGGCGGGAGATTGATTTCTCCATCGAGTTGGTGCCCGACGCTAGACCAGTGTCGCGTCCACCTTTAGGATGGCACCAAAGGAGTTGGCCGAGCTCAAAGTTCAGTTGCAGGAGCTTTTGGAGCAAGGGTATATCAGGCCCAGCTCTTCACCGTGGAGTGCGCCGGTGTTATTTGGAAAGAAGAAGGACGGTAGTATGCGTCTGTGTATAGATTACCGAGAGTTGAACAAATTGACTGTCAAGAATAAGTATCCGATTCCTCGGATAGACGATCTCTTCGACCAGTTGGTGGGATCGGTGGTGTACTCCAAGTTGGACTTGAAGTCCGGATATTATCAGTTGCGGATTCGTGACGAAGACATACCTAAGACCGCGTTTGGTACGAGGTATGGTCATTTTGAGTTCTCGGTGATGTCGTTCGGGCTGACGAACGCGCCGTCCGTGTTCATGGACTTGATGAACGAGTGTTTCGCGAACATTTGGACTGGTTCGTAGTCGTCTTTATCGATGACATTTTGGTGTATTCCAAGTCGGAAGCAGAGCAAGAGTCGCACTTGCGGACAGTGTTGCAAGTATTGAGAGAGAACCAACTTTATGCGAAGTTCTCCAAGTGCGAGTTCTGGTTGGAGAAAGTGGCATTTCTAGGCCATGTGATTAGTGGGGACGGGGGGGTGACAGTGGATCCAACGAAAGTAGAAGCCATCAGAGAGTGGCCAGTTTTGAGGAACGTGGCGGAAGTCCGGAGTTTTCTTGGACTAGCGGGTACTACCGAAGGTTTGTGGAAAACTTTTCGCGGATAGCTCTACCCCTCACTTCACTAACTCGCAAAGATCAGAAGTTTGTATGGACTCAAGAGTGCAATCAGGCATTTGAAACCTGAAGGAGAGGCTAATGACGGCGCCGATCCTAAGTCTACCAAAGGGGACCGAAGGATTCCAGATCTTCAGCGACGCATCTGGATGCGGTTTAGGGTGCGTGTTGGTGCAGCATGGTAGTGTGATAGCTTTTGGGTCGAGGCAGCTGAAGCCTCACGAGAGAAATTACCCCGTCCATGATTTGGAGTTGGCGGCGGTAATTTTTGCTTTGAAGTGTGGAGGCACTACGTTTATGGTGCGAAGGTGGAGATCTTCACGGACCACAAGAGTCTAAAGTATCTCCTAGACCAGAAGGACCTAAATATGCGGCAGCGCAGGTGGGTCGAGTTCCTTGGGGACTACGAGGTGGCGATTCAGTACACGCCAGGGAAAGCCAATGTGGTGGCAGATGCTTTGAGTAGGAAGTACTGGGCAAGGAAATTGGATTGAAGCTCACGATGAGCGGTTAAGGCAGGACTGGGAGTCCCTTGGTTTGGAATGTGTGGCAAGAGGCGAGTTAGCGTGGCTCGACTAAATTGGATTGAGATGCAGAATGACTTATGCGATCGTATTCGGGAAGCGACCCGTGTAGATGCGGAGTTAGTTCCAACCTTTAGTGGAGGAAGCTCTAAAGGGCGAGGGTAGCGCCCGGGAGATGGTTGATGGGATTCTGAGGAAGGGCGGAAGGATTTGTGTACCGCAGTTCGGCAAGCTCCGCGAGAAGTTGATGTTTGAGGCCCACTTCACTAAGTACACCATTTCACCCGGGCAGTACAAAGATGTACTTGGATTTGAAGAAGTCCTATTGGTGGCCTGAGATGAAGCGGGACGTAGCGTTGTGTGTGAGTCGGTGCCAAACATGTGCCTTGGTGAAGGCCGAATGTCAGAAACTGGGCGGGTTCTTGAAGCCTCTTCCAATCCCCGAATGGAAATTTGATGACATCTCCATGGATTTTGTGCATGGGTTGCCTAGATCGCAGCAGGGTAATGATGCCATTTGGGTGATTGTGGACCGCTTGACCAAAGTGGCACATTTCATCCAAATTGGAAGGAGGACGGTGTGGAAAAGTTGGTGGAGTTATACGTCCGCAATATTGTACGACTTCATGGGATTCCGAAGAGTATAGTCAGCGACCGGGATGGACGTTTCACGTCTAAGGATTGGCGGTTGGTACAGAAGAGCTTGGGCACAAAACTCAAGTTCAGTACGGCCTTTCATCCTCAAACCGATGGGCAAACTGAGAGAACGAACTGTACTTGGAAGATATGCTAAGGATGTGTACTCTCGACTTCGGCAAGAAGTGGGAGGATCACCTCTTCATGGTGGAGTTTGCGTATAACAATAGCTACCAAGCTAGTATCAAGATGGCGCCATATGAAGCTCTTTATGGGAGGCGGTGTCGAACACCGATGTCTTGGACAGAGGTGGGAGACACAAAGCTTTTGGGGAAAGAAGTGGTAGCGACGCTAGTGAGCTAGTGCGGACATCCAAGAGCGCATGAAGGTAGCTCAAGATCGGCAGTCGAAGTATTTCAATGCTCGCCACAGACATGTGGAATTCGTGTGGGCGACTGGGTGTACCTTAAGATCAAGCTGTTCAAAGGCGTTTCGCGAATTCGCCGACTCAAGAAGCTGAATCCGAGATTTTTGGGACCATTCAAGGTCATCGAGCGAGTGGGAGAGGCAGCGTACCGGTTGGCGTTGTCCACAGAGCTAAGTGGATTGCATGACGTTTTTCACGTCTCCGTCCTGAGGAAAGCTTTGTTAGAAGCCAGCGTGGTGATTGAGCCGACGGCGGTGCCGGTAGAGGAAGACTTGAGGACGCGAGTTCGTCCAATCGGGATAGAAGATTCAGAGGTTCGGCAATTGCGGAACAAGGAAGTCAGACTCGTAAAGGTCCGTTGGGACAACTGTGGCTGCGAGGAGCTCTCATGGGAGCGAGAGCAGGCCATGCTGGAGGAGTACCCCGAGCTTTTCTCCTCAGGTACCGTTTAGAATTTGTGTACTTTCCATGTTTTAAATTTCGGGACGAAATTCTTTAAGGGGGGGGGGGGGGGGAGAATTGTAACACCCCAAAGCTTGGAAGAGGGATCGACGGCGTCGTTTTGGCCAAGTTTGGGTTTTAGGGGTAGGCACACGGCCTGTGACACGGGGTCGTCGAGTCGTGTGAGCCTGGGTCGCCGAGCCGTGTTGGTCGACGATCGGCGAGAAGGCACACGTCCTTGGACACGGGCGTGTCCCTGGCCGTGTCCTTCTCGGGCTGTTCGCAGAATTTATTCTGCTAGGCGTGACACGGGTCACGACACGGCCGTGTCGGGGCTGACACGGGCGTGCCGAGGGCCGTGTCTTTGGCCGTGTCTTGGGCGCGTGTCCTTCTCTGGCTGGAATGTTGGTCGGTAGGGGGGAGTGACACGGGCCTCGACACGGGCGTGTCAACGGCGACACGGCTGTGTCAGAAGCCGTGTCAAAGGCCGTGTCAAAGGCCGTGTGCTGGTTTTCGAATCGGTCGAGACGGCGAATGGCTAACACGGCCATGCACACGGCCGTGTTGCAACCGTGTTCGGCCCAGATTTTCTAATTTGGGTTCCGATCGTGGCCGTTCGTTCTTTTCCTTGGAAGATCCAACGGTGGGGGGCCTCCCTGGGCAGTTTAAGGCCGGGAATAGGGTTCCAAACCCTCATTCCCCACTTTCTTTTATCTCTCTAAGTTCTAGAGAGAAGGGAGAGCAAGGAGGCCAAGTTCCGGCCGCGACGAAGCTTCAGAGGTCGTTTCGCGAGCGGAGTTCAGATCGCGAAGGTGGGAGCGTTGCGGTGGTGTTCGACCGAGCAAATCTTCTCCATGGCTAGGAAGAGGGGACGGAAGGTAACTATACTTCTCCTCTCGGTTTTTAGGATTTAGGATGCATGAATAGCATCCCTTCCTTTCGTATTTTGAGCACCGAATCTCTCAAATGAGAGGGATTCGTGTAGCCTAGGTTCAAGAGGAACCTCCGGGTTGAGTATGTTCATCCCGGCATGCTTTGCATTAGAGATCCGCTCCGTTAGCGGATTAGGCATTGTGGGTGAAGCCGTGGTCGCGACGTTAGTCCGACCCGGTGATGTTGCATAGCGAGATGTGAGGTTTCGGTAAAAAACCGTTGCGGCGTTACGCCGTTGTGTATGCGTTTTCCTCTTATATTTGAGTGAGTACTCGTGGTCGGAACCGGACAAGGTTAGCTCCGTGTTGTGCGGTAGATGATTTCTTGGAGCACGAAGGGAAAGACACGGTGTGAATGGTGATTGGGGGGGGGGGAAACCTTTGTTTGTGCTGTGCAAAGGCGCGGCTATGTCTCCGTGGTCGGCTGGCTATCCCGTGACGCGCAAGTCATGTGGGGGAAGTGTCCCAGCGAGACTAGCCCCTTGTGTGGACTGACGAGAATGTCGAGCGGAGGGCAAGCCCGGGCAATGTGGCCATGAGCGGGTGGGGTCCAGCAAGACTCTTAGAATCGGTCGGTGTGAGACGGAACCCTGACGTGCGAAGTCAGAATGTGCGGGCAAGCCCGGGGCATATGACCCTTGTGCGGGTGAGGCCCTTGCAAGGTTCCATATGACGACGTGTGTGTGCCGTTAGGGACATGATGGTTCCCTTGTGTTTGCGGCTTTAAGCCAATGGGGAAACGGAAGTACCCAGTATTTGATGTTGTGCTAGATGCATAGAACTAGGGTGCCTTGGGTGAAACCCGGGCTGCATTCATGCTGCATAGTAGGCCCTTTCACTTTGTACAAAACATAGAGAACATGTATGATGTATGAGACATCCAAGCCTGTTTTACCGCTTTATTATATATACTCTTTTGGTATACGAAGGGCTAACTTGCAGGTGGAGTGGTACCCCGGGGTCCGTTAGGGACGGCGGGAGGAGATGTGTTTGTTACACAATAGAGGTCAGCCTTTGCTGACCCACGTTACTTCAAATCCTTACAGGGCAAGGATCGCATGCAGGAGCTAGTGCGCAGGCGAAAAGCCCTAAGCTCATGAAGTGTTGCTGTGCTTGGTTTCTCTTTGTGTGTTTGCTACTTTT
Source organism: Platanthera zijinensis (assembly GCA_039513925.1). Taxonomy (NCBI): domain Eukaryota; kingdom Viridiplantae; phylum Streptophyta; class Magnoliopsida; order Asparagales; family Orchidaceae; genus Platanthera; species Platanthera zijinensis. The sequence continues at coordinate 30,488,195 of CM077092.1, forward strand.
GTTATGTTTTTGTCCGGCTTGCATGCCGAGGTAGCCTAGGAGTGCTTGACACATTTATATTTTTTGGACTATTATTGTGTAAGGCCTTAAGGCCATTTGATACTCTATCGTTAGTGGATAACTTCTGTCGGTTTGTTCTGTTTCCGATGTGTTTGTCTGGAGTTTTGAGATTGGGTAGTTTTCATATCATCTTTTAATACTAAAGTTGTGGCGTCCGTATGTTGTGGGGCCGGCCGGACCCATATTATATGGTCTTTACTGGGGAGGTGTTACAAAAGCTCACCATATTTCCTTCGCTATACCGAGTGGTGACTTGATGGCCGTTTTCGATCTCTGAAGAATCTGACCTTGCTCACCACCTCTACTGCTTCTTCAAAATCAACTCCATTCCCTGCAAACTTGGAGCATCTCTCCCTATGCTTCCTAAACCAGAATCTCTGCCTTAGATCTTGATACACTGGAGCTCCTGGTGACACAAGCAGTTCTACCTAAAGATCTTAAACAGCCTCCTCCTGCCCTCAATCAAACCCGCTCTCTTGTAAATCTACAAGGCTACCTTCATACGACGTCAGTTCATCAAAGACAACATCTCTTGATACAACAAAATTATTTGTCGCAGGATCCATACATTTCCATCCCTTCTTCCGCTCATCATAGCCCACAAAGACAAGCTTCCTTGCCTTTGCATCAAGTTTGGTCCTCAGAGCATCCATGATGTGAACGTAGAAGGTTGAGCCAAAAACCCGAAGGTGTTCCACACTAGGATTCTCCTTGAACATCATCTCAATAGGAGACTTCATGTTGATCGGACTCAGAGGAATCTGATTGATGGAATAGGTAGCGCAGACCATTCCTTCCGCCCAAAAGGATCTCAGAATTCCTTTTGCATGAAGCCAGCATTTGCAGGTTTCCATCAAATGACAGATCTTCCTTTCCGACTCCATTTGTTATGGAGTATGAGCACAAGTGAGTTCTCTCTGGATCCGTGCTTCCTACGAAGTTAGAGAACTCGAATGAAACAAACTCACCTCGTTATCCAATCTGACTTTTTGATCTGTAGGCCAAGCGGCCTCTTACTAGCTCCTTGAATTCCACAAACAACTAGAAAGCATCTGACTTCTATTTCATAAAATACACCCAAGTGTATCTTGAATAGTCATCACTCAGAACTAGCATATATCTGCTGCCTCCAAAACTAGTAGTGACGGTTGGCCCATCAAGTCACCATGGATGCCCTCCCAATGGTGCTTTCTCCTTATTAGAATGTCAAACGGAAGAATCTTAGAGTCTTCATACAGTGAAACGAGCCCTAGTTCCAACGTCGTCAAAGATCAAGCTTTAAGTCCTCCAAACCCCCTTGTATCAACAAC